>MU183744.1:50187-77284 GCA_016904865.1 Pissodes strobi
GAAAATCCGTTTTCAGTGTCTGCTTTTAAGATCCTGCATTATTTACGCATTAAGTAGACGTTTTCCCTAACAAAAACGTATGTGAGGAAGTTATATGAAAAAAATTCGCTTCTGTCAAAATGTTTGTATTAATAGTTATTTATTGGTATTACATATTATGAACCATGCAGAAAAAGGTGATTTTCTATTTTGTCCGAATTATGGACCACTATATTTCGATGATGTATAGTATATGTCAATATTAGATAAATACCGGGTATAGTATACCTAGTTAGCTACTTGCAACAATAAGGCCAACTTAAATTCAGTTGAATTGAACTGTCCGAGATTTTCCACATAGAAGCTGATTCTGTTGAAGCTTTTCATCTGCATTAAGCATATTCTGTTAGTTGCAGCATTAACACTATTTCAGATGTTTTTGGAGAGTTCATCTATACTTTTGGATTTTGTGGCATAATATTTAAAGATAGTGTACTGAGCATTTTTCAGCTCCTGACAAGAGTTGAAATTTTTAGTTTACGTAAATTGAAAAACATTTTAATTGTTCGCCAAAATATCTGAAAATATCATCACAAATAGAGAATTTGACGTTGATTTCGAAAATTTCTACGAGAATCACTATGCAGTTTGCAACATTTTCAATTTCATTTTAATTGGAAAAATTAAACTTTTGCACAAAACCTTTATATAGACAGAAAATTTCACGTAGGTGTCGAAAATTTACACGAAAGTGTTGAGAAATTTTTAATATTTCCTTAAATATACTGTACTGTGCACTTTTCAGGGCTTGACCAGAATCGAAACCTTTTCGTTACCCAAATCGAAAAATTTTCAATTTACCACCAAAACCTCTAAAAATATAACCTAAATAGGAAATTTGACGCTAACTTCTACGGGAGTATTGAGAAATATTAAATTCTTCCATATTCTTTAAATATATCTCCCTGTGCAGTTTCTAGCATTTAACAGACATCGAAACACTAATCTTCATTCTAATTGAAAAAATTTCAATTTATCACCAACATCTCTGAAAATATTATCATAAATAGAAAAATTGACGTTTATTTTGAAAATCTACACCAGAATGTTTCAAAGCTTTCATTTGTTTCATAATCTTTAAATATACTGTACGGTGCACTTTTTAGAACTTGGCAAGAATTGACCCTTTCCCTTATCAAAGTTGAAAAAATTTAATTTTCCGCTAGAGCTTCTGTAAATATTACCGTATATAGAAAATTTGGCGTAGTTTTAGAAAATCTAAAGGAGAATCTTGGAAAACTTCGATTTTTCCCATAATATTCAAATATGCTGTGCTGTGCACTTTTTAGAGCTTGGCAAGAATTGACACTTTTCCTTACCCAAGTGGAAAAAAAATTAATTTATAGCCAAAGTCTCTGAAAATATCATCATAAATAGAAAATTTGACGTAGATTTCGAAAATCTAAATGAGAATCTTGGAAAACTTCGATTTTTTTCTTCATAATATTTAATATACTGTTCTGTGCACTTTTTAGAGCTTGACAAGAATTTATTCATTTTCTTATCCAAGTTGAAAAAAATCCAATTTTCCTCCAAAGTCTCTGAAAATATTATCATAATTAGAAAATTTTACGTATATTTCGAAAATCTGCACGAGAATATTGAGAAATAGTAAATTCTTCCATAATCTTTAAACATACCTCCCTATAGGCAGTTTCCAACATTTAACAGAAATCGAGACTCTATTTTCATTCCAATTGGAAACATATCAGTTTTTCACAAAATTCTTTGAACACCTCCATATAAATAGGAAATTTTATGCAGATTTGGAAAATGTACACACAAAAATTTTAAATTTTTCCATAATATTTAAATATAATGTTCTGCGCACTTTTCAGCGCTTGACCTGAATTGAAACCTTTTTTTACCCAAATTGAAAAAATTCCAATATATTACCAACAGCTCCGAAAATATCATCATAGATAAAAAAATTTGTCGTTGATTTTGGAAATTTTTACGAGGGTGATGAGAAACATAGCATTTTTCCATAATCTTTAAATATACGTCCCTATGCAGTCTGCAGCATTTGACAGAAATTTAAACACTATTTTCATTCTAATGGAAAAAATTTCATTTTCGCACAGAAATCTTTGAAAACCTTCATATAGATAGAGAATTTATTGTAGGTTTCGAAAATTTACCTGAAGATGTTGAAAAATTTGGAAGTTTTCCTTAATAATTAAATATACTGTACCGCTGTGCACTTTTCAGGGCTTGACAAGAATTGAAATTTTTTTCTTTACTCCGATTGAAAAAATTCCAATTTATCATCACCATCTGTGAAAAAATCACCATAAATAGAAAATTTGACTTAGATTTTGAAAATTTAACCAAAAATTTTGAAAAATTTCGAATTTTTTCGTAATATTTAAATATATTGTACCGTGACTTTTCACCGCTTAAAAAAATTGAAACCTTTTCTTAACCAAATTGAAAAAGTTCCAATTTTCCACCAAAATCTCTGAAAATATCATCCTAAATACGCAATCCAAGGCAGATTTCGAAAATCTATACGAGAATATTGAGCAATATTAAAACTTTCCATGATTTTCAACTATACCCCCTTATGCAGTTTTTCAGCATTTAACAGAAATCGAAACACTATTTTCATTCTAATTGGAAACATTTCAGTTTTGCACTGCAAGTAGACTTAACCGTCCGTCGGTCAGGATCTTGGCTGAGCTGACCTGACACAATAGGTAAGATCAGCTCAGCTCAATTCAACTGAACTTAAGTTGACATTATTGTTGCAATTAGCTGACTGTTGGGGAAACACCCCAACACGTGTAGAAACTATCGTTTTTCACCGTATAGTTTGGTGAGAACACCCTGTATGTATGTAGAATGAATGAGCCATAATTAAACTTAAAATAGATTTATTTCACCCCGGGTACAACTCAATTTGTACATTTAAATCAGCAAATGCCAGTTCTTCAAAACCCCTTAGTCCAACCCTAGACGGACGATCCCTTAGTTCAAACCTGTAAACCAAGTACTGTCAGTCTAAGAGATTACAATAGAGCCAACTTTCACTAGGAAAGGAGAACGTTTGTAATCGTTTTCAATTTAATGTATTTTTGTCTCCGTCAGAATCAGTCTGTCAAATAAAGAAAGAAAACAGCTTCTACCCTTGTAATTTCAAATGAATTCGGCAAAGCGCCAAATCCCCACTTTTTATTTGATCGTGGCGCCAGTAGCCGCTCGACGAAAGAAATTATTCAAGTGAGTGCTCTGCAAACTGCAAACCTGCAAACACTCCACGTTGCTGGGTCGGTCGTGCTACCGAGCTCTAGCAAGTGCCTCTTCGCGCCAAAAGGTCAAATTCCTTTTTGGGCAATTTCTCTTGTATGCACAAATATTAGAGAATATTTCGTGCACCTCAGTTATCTTTGTCCAAGGTTGGATAAAGACCTCCTTTTGAGCTTTTTTAAAGCAATTCTTCGAAGTTAGAAACGATAGCATCCCCGTTCCCGTTGGAAATTGGAACATAAAATGGCAGAAGGCAGACTGACATTCCTGATCGAATTGATGTAAAGCAAGGCACGTAAAGCAGTCAAAGTGGAAAGGTATGCTGTGTGAAAGTTGCTAAGTTGGAGAACGAAGTATAAAAATAAGAAAGAAAAACAAATTTTTAAATCAAACAATCAAGACTCTTCAGTAGACATTTCTAATTTTAAGAAACCTTTTGTAATTTTAGTTTTATACTTGAACGAATGATGAGTGATTGAAAGTTTTAGTCTAAGAATTGTACATATATATTTTCTATTTAACATAAAAAAACACTGTTTATTTATCTTCATCATATTTAAATGCAATTTACGCCTGCATTATTAAATTATATCATTACCGAATACATGTTTCAATTTCTCTCACCACCCTATGTTATACTGTCCATTAAAAGTGGTTAATTAAAATACCACACCCTTCTTTATGGTTTTAAGCAATAATAAAAGAATTTGTGTATCCCGACCACTGACTATGCAAGCTTAAAGCTTAAGTGCATAAATCAAGGCTTCAGCCTATTATAAGTGGAGCTCGTCTGATTGTTGATGTTGACAGGCTCAATGCTCAATGCCATTTTCATCCTCAGCTGAGCTTCATTTGAATTTGCCTTTTTACAACCATAATTAATTACGTGTCACATTACAGATAAATAAGTAATAGCTCAGTATTGAACCAGAGACCTCTAAATAATAATTGTAATTCGAATAACTAAATGCCTCAAATTATTGTAGCTGCCACGAGAATAATATGATAAATAGTACATTCGTAAACAAATGCTCTCGTTTTAAGGAATACTAACGTAAATTATAGCCTGTTTAAATTAGAATTAAATTATTAGCGTTGGTTAGAAATTGAACTATCGGGGAATTAATAACATTTTGGTACCAGTTTTCTCCAAAAAAATTACCGACAGAGAGAAAGTCCTGCGAGCTCATCTGCAATCCTATTACAATTGTATCAAGCCACTTTCAATTTTTTTCGATTGATGACGTGATGATGTAACTGTAACATGCTTGTAAGTACCTACTAGTTAGTTAGTACCCTTTCTTGATCGCCATTTTTTTTTGTATCGAACTATTAGATAATGTCGAGGCGAACCAATTGGTTGTTATAGTACATGTTATATAACCTACCTATTATTTTAATATCCAATAAAAAAGGACGACAAAAAAATAAAGTACTGACGCTGATAGATTTAGATGGTACCATTCTGACATTTCTGTTTTCCTATTAAGACCAAACTCATTCGACTCTTCTAACGATATTATTATTACTTCGACATAATAAAATTGTTATTATTATTATTAAAGATACAGTACCATAAGTACCAGGTGCAGCTTCTTGTGTCTTAATTTATTGCCTGAAAATAAATCCTATACTATAGCTGTAGATGTTCCTGATTGCCTAATAAGACAACATCGTTAGAACTAACACTAGGTACGATGATGGATGGTCATGAATGCAGCAGGCAGGCGTTAGACGGTTAGATCAGGTAATTTTTTAAACGCTCGCTTATTAATTATTATTTAAATTTAATGCGCATTTTTATGTGTCAAATTTGTGTATATAGGGTGGTCTATGTAGTAGGTACCACGTCAAAGATGCGTATATAAATTAAAATGTTCTATATTTTCTGCGCTTGAAAATGTACAGGGTGGTTCAAATTCGAGTCTATGTATGGGGATCTCGAAAACCGTAAGAGATTCAGTGTCGGTCAAATTAGGGCAAAATTGCGCATTTAGGTGCCTAACAATATGCCGTTTAGAATGTTTTAAAATCCGGCGTATTTCCGGAGATATCCGAGAAAAACCGAAATATTGAAAAATCGTTTTATTTTTTTCCCCTGCGCTTATTTCAAAACTAATTTCAAATTGAATTGCACTTTTGCATTGCCCCTTTTTCCGCTCTATCCAACGATGGTATCCAGACGTTTTGTCTTCAAGGGGTCATCATCAACTTTCTTTTTTTAAACACGAAACATATATTCATGTCAAAAACGATAAAAAAATTAAAGTTCGTATTTAGAAAAAGAAAGTTGATGATGACCCCTTGAAGACGAAACGTCGGATTCCAAACTGGATACTCTATTGAATAGAGCAGGAAGAGAAGTGCAATTCAATTTGAAATATGTTTTTAAATACGCTCAAGAAAAAAATAGAACACTTTTTCAATACTCCGATTTTTTCGGGATATATCCGCAAATACTCGGATTTAAAAGGCATATTTTTAGACACCTAAATCCGCAATTTTGCTTTATTTTGACCGGCACTGTATCTGTTAAGGTTTCCGAGTTTCCCATACATAGACTCGAATTCGCACACACCCTGTACAGGGTTTATGTCTATATTTTGAACGGGGTTATTAAACACACACCTATACACACCCATTTGTACGACTTTTTCCTATATCATTCGAATCTGTCAAAAAAATAAACAAATGACAAGTTGTCAAGATGTTAGTTTAAATGATATGTACCTTATTAGTGGAGTTTTATTTCCGCGAAAAATTGTAAATATGCTTGAAACGTCATTTCCTCACCTAAGCTGCTCGCAATATTTGGATGTTCCCCAAGTTGTACTAAATATTTACCTTAAAGAGGTATTGAATAGGAAGATAGGGCCTCTTCGGTCGTAGTATCTGTTAAGTTGTACCATGAGACCAGGGCCGAAGAGGGTCTATCGTATCCTATTTAATACTCTAAAATTTAAAAAATTCAACAAGCGCGTAATACGTCCTCGTCCAACACCTCCTCTTCTGGGTTTACGTTAGCCTCATCCTACGTCCTCGTGCTCTATCTGCCCTTCCGGGATATTCACATTATCCTAATACTCTTCCACATGTTCATGCTCCATTGTTCACATTATCCTAGTGTTCTTCAAGCCTTCAAACGCCATCTCCTTGCCTAAGCTGCTCGCAATATATGGATGTTCCCCACTTGATGGCTTTAATTTTAAATTAATAGAAGAGGATTGAATAGGATGACAGGGCCTCTTCGGTCCTGGTGCCTGTTAAATTATACCCTGAATCCTCTGAAACTTTATAAATAAGGATTCAAGCTTTATTCGCTATGTTGCCGAGGTTGTTTAATTCTATAGTTTGATCTCAAAATTGTTAATTATTTACTGGTATTAATAATATTGTCATTTGCACAAATGTACATATAATACAGGGTGAAACAAATTCGGTTCTCACTATTGGAATCTCGTAAAGGGTAAGAGATACAGCAAAGTTCAAATTGTGGCAACCTTGCGCAATTTAGTGCCCAGTATTTTGACATTTTGAAGCTTGAATTTCGGTCTTTCTCGGATATCTCCGGAAGTACTCAGGATATCTCGAACTTCAAAATGTCAAAATACTGGGAACTAAATTGCGCAACTTTGTCCCAATTTAAATTTTGCTGCATCTCTTACCGTTTACGAGAGCCCAATAGTGAGAGGCGAATTTGTTTTACCTTGTATACATCTTAACATTTTCGTTTTTGTACATGTTAAGCACCAATATCGATTTCAAATAACATCAATTATCTAGGCCCGCTTCTGTTCTCCCGATAAGTGGGTACTGCCGTTGCCTCTAGGTGGCACCTGGGCAGCATCTCCAACGAGTGGTGGTACTTTTCGGTACCGGCAAATAGGATCCGTTACGGACGGAGCGACCTGGGTACTTACTTCAAGAAGATTTGACTTCCTCTAACCACATGTCGATGCATTTTTGCAAGAATATATTAGCAAATTTGACTAAAAAAAAGGGTTTTTGATCTACTTGATTCCGGACATGTACTAAGTTTTATTAATACCGTTCCTGTACTTTCTACTAATCGGGAATTTTGCTTCACGAATCACGATGTTGTGGACTGGTTATTGAGGTACCCTAGGTATCGAAGTGGGTATTACGGTATCGGATTACAAGGAAAACAGAGATAACGCCAGGTACTACCATTTTTATATACAGTTGTTCCTATTTTTTTTTTATTAATATTAGACTGAGTTTGTTTAATTGTATATTTGGTGACCTGACAACAAAACAATCTATAGATATTCAGGACCATATAGCTTAAACCACAAGAATAAATTATACAGTGTGATCCAAAAACACGGTATTGCATATATTTCTTCAAGTGGGGAACTCTCTGGACATTTTTTCCATTTGATTTAAGGACAAAATTAGCTAATTACCCTTATATTGGTTTTTTTTTAACTGCAGGGCAGCGTTGCCAAGTATTTTTTTTTTGTGTTTTTTTATAGGAATTTTATGAATCCATGGATTCAAAATTGATTTTGTATTTTTGTATAAAGAATTAAAGATTTGCAAATAAATGGAAGTGAGGTTTAAAAAAATATAATTTTAATAAAATTATGGTAGGTTTCATAGGATAACAATAATTGCCGAAGCCCTTGAATTTGAGGATTTTTATTATACACTCCTTCCCTCATCCCATCTCCCTATTCTCTCATCTAGGCCATTGCCTCGTATTTTCTTTTCACGGGCATCGCTTCTACATCGTAAATGTCATTGTGCGAGGTTCAGTACAACAACCTTGATACCAGGAAAACAGAACTAAACTGAGATATAAATATCGAAGTAGTACCAGATCCAATACAGGTAAATAATGGCTTTTATAACCAATAGCGTTAAACTCACATAAAACACGATTGTGTAGTACCTGCCTAGATGCTCAATTTTAGCTAATCCAATAAAAATGTTTAAAGTACCTCTTTTAGATAAATATATTTAAACAAATAGTTCATTGGATTGGATATAAATTATTAATTTATTGAACATGTATTATTAATTATATGTATGGCTTTTATAGCTTTTATATAGGACAAAATGGCGCCAGCAGTATTAGCCGATTAAATTAATATATGTTAATGAAATCTGTCGGAGTGGAAATTGTTGTATATTTTGATTAGGAGAGTAGAACTGCTATAGGGTCATTGCGTAGTTAAAACGAAATCGATTCCAGATGTTTCAGAATTAAATGGGGTCATTCCAATGTACTGAAAGGTGATTTCCCATGAAATATTTGTTTTAAGGAATAAATCTCTTAAAAATCCGATTTAAAGAAATAGTATAGCGACTAATATTTTTTTAGAAATTCTGCAGTATAAACGACAAATGAATCTGTTTATTTTGTTGGGATATCAAGGGATATCCTAAGAAGCCTCCTGGGTACCAGAGCCCATCAAGGACAGTTGATAAAATTAAATTCGAATTTTTCCCATTATTTTTTCTATTTCTTTCTGGCGTATGCTCTTATAGACACTTTAATCATTGCTGTGCCATAACCATATTTTTGCAGCCATCAAAGGATATCGTAAGAAGCCTCCCTCCAGGGGTACTGATGGATAGTCCCTGACGTGCAGGCTTTTGGTTCTGCTAGCACTGGACCGGAAGCTTTTTAGGATATACCTTAATGGCTGTACAACATTTCGTAATGGCACAGCAGTGATTCAAGTGTCTACAAGGTCATTAGCCAGAAAGAAATAGAACAAAAAATTGGGAAAATTTCAATTTAATTTTATGCACAGTCCCTGACGAGCGCGCTTTTGCTTCTGGTACCACTAGAGGCTTCTTAGGATATCCCTTGATGGCTGCACAAAATATGGTTATGGTATAGCAGTGATTACTGTGTCTACAATGACATTAGCTAGAAATAACTTTTTTCTCTTTTCTTGCTCCTACTTGTCCTATGGTTTTATTTAGTTATTTATGTTATGGATTCTTATGTTTATGTTCTTATTTTCGCACATCCATTAGATCGTTAATTTAATTTGTCATTCACTATTTTCTTTCTCCTTTTTAAATACATGATTAATGCTGTCTTTTCAATCCCATCACTAACGTCCTCTTCTCGTTTTCTAGTGCCGTTGTACCTATGTATTTGTACCTAAAAGGGTTACGTTTCGATATGATGTAGATTTTGGGACTTGCTTTTGCAGATTTTGTTGCATTTCTAAATCTAATATCATTCTAATGACACTTAGTGGCCAGCAAGATCTTCCCACTTCCTTTGGGGTATTTTAAAATCCTAAGATACTTTGATCCTCTAGTACATCCGGCCTTTATTAGTGAAGCTATACAAGTTATATATGAAAATTTTTACTATTTTCGTAAATTATGATTTAATTAATATATATTAGTTATAACAACATTAATAATAATACTTTATATACGGAATTTGATTTTTTTTTACATTTTCTACATTTTTTTTTGTTTAATAAAATATTGTTTTAAGTGCTACTGCCTGTAAAACATTATTTGAAAATACACAAATGATGTTTGTATATTATGTTTAATTAAAACAGTATGCACTCCAGGGCCGTAGATAGGCGTTCTTCATGGGGGTTGGGGGTTAGGTTAGGTAGGAAGAAAACTGTAGCGAATTAAGTTAAAAATTCCCACAGGGCCGCGCCGGAGGCAAACATTTTTTGGAGCCATGGGGGGAGGGTTCAAACCCCCTAAACTCCCTCCTTATCTACGGTCCTTGTATGCACCCTTAAAGCCCTACATAGAGCAAAAAACGATTTCTGAAAAAAAAATTCGGTGTCAAGTTTTGAAAAAAAATTATGTGCCTTACCTTTATAAGCACACAACTGAAGTGAAACTTCAGAGAGATAAGGAATTGAATTTTTATTTTCTTTTGAACCTTTTTTTTTCAACTTTTGCCCCCGGTTTCTAAAATTTTTGCCTCCGTTTCAACTTTGTTTTTCGCCGAAAATCGCGTTTTTTTAACTTTTTTTTTATTTTTTCTTTTGTAATTATTATTATTATTTTCTTATTTGGGTTTATAATACGTTTATTAACTTTCCGAACAATCTTTTATTTTTCGTTACTAATTTGAGGGGGGGGGGGGGTATGATTCCCGTGTCAAATTGTGGATCCGAGGCTTCGTTGCAGAGATATCGGGGTCCAGTTTTCGTCCAGAATCCTCATTTTACTCCGGCTACATGTCCTGAAAATTCAGCTCTAGCTATACTGGAACATGGCCGTTTCTCTTGGATAAGTGTTTCACTTTGATAATAATTTTTTCTGACTTTACCCTGTCCGATTGACACAAATGGTTTATAGGCTGGTATTCGTTTATTGGGATGCTATCTGTTTAGTGGTATATGAGTTTCCAAGGAAAGCCTAACCTATTTCAGGAGGCACTAGCTAGTTCTCGAAGATCTTAAGATGATATTTATTTATTAAGGCAAGTATAAGGATGCGTATGAATAATTGATGTTATAGCTGAAGCAATGGTCGTGGAACACCCCCGTTGAGTATATTGATTTTCGAGCAGAATAGTAATTATTGCTTTGCCCCATGTCTCTCAATCCTCTCTCGACGTATTCCTTTCCAACTTAAGGATGGTAAGTTTTCAAATAATACTGGGTGTTTATCATATTATTCCTCTCCAGGCAAAATCGACGGAAATAAATCCAATTTACAGTTTGTCATTGCTTGATAAGTTCGGTAGATTCGGATTTAATGAGTATTAGAAGTTAATAATAGTTGCAGTCGGCCGTAATGATCGCTCGGCTATTTACTCATTTTCAAGGTTAATAAATTTTACCCGGAGCGATAAAGAATCGTTATTTATCGCGCATTGTATGACCGTAGCCAGCCGCCAACTGCAAACCTATAACGTAGAATACATATCATTTATTTTCGTTTCGAAGGCTACAGAGGCGTAGGTTCTAATATTTTAATCGGGAAATTAACTGGGACAGTAGTAGCTCATGCGTCTTTCTTTTACTGGTTAAAAGTGCTTTAGCAGGAAAATATGAAAACTATGTTTTTTTTGTTACATGTGGCAATCTAGCATAATCTTTTACTACTGCTTGTCTATTCGGGCAACTGTTTTATCTACCGTCTAAATACAACTGGCATCGCTGTCCGAAGAAGTGAACTTATATTAACTGGGTATTTTTGGTTTGGTAAATAATACATTATCGCGCTAGTGCTGTAAAATAAGCCATAATATAGGTACTGCACATATTAAATATAGTTATATTACGTAGTACTTATATATGCAAACATACGTGTTTATAAATAAAAATTTTTATATTTTAAAAATTATTTGTTACTATAAATTAACCAAACCCTAAATAAATCACACATATTAAACTTGTCAACAAAATATTACCATAACTCCATCAAAAGCTCCATCTTTTCTGCCTTAACCGAACCCCTCGGAGTTTTACAATTTTTTAAATTCAAAAAATAAGTTTCAGTTTTTAAATTTATTAATATTTTACTATTTTTCTTTTTCATTTAAACTTTATTATTTCTTTTTCCTTAAGTGTATGTGATTTATACATACCTAAGTCTTATTTTATGGGGAAACTAGATACATTTTTATTCGGTACTTACTCAAACCCCAGTCACTTTTATCGAGGCGACCTTGAACTAGGCCCCGCCCACTTGAACTTGCCTCTGCGTAGGATAATTTAGAATTTTTAAATAAAAATGGGTCGAAAATATTAAGATTTTCGAGAGGAATTGAAACCTGTGTAGATTATAATAAAAGTAGTGCAAAATCTTTTAGCTAGACAGATTAATAATGCCAAACATTGCTTCCAATACAGATGGAAATAATAAAAAAAAACTATAAACGACTCAAATATACTACATTTTAATTCCTAGCAGGTTTAGAAATGACCGCATTGGCCTTTCTTTTGTAGCTCAGCCAAGCTTCGGTTTTTTCAGGAGCCATCTCTAGATGGTGCTCAGTCATCCAATGAAATACAAGATCCAAAGTACGATTTGCTTTAGCAATCATGTCGCCGGAAGTTTGAGACGCTACGAATACCGCTAAATCGTCAGCATAACACAATATTACGATTCCACTTGGTGTAGGTAGGTTCATTACCTCGTTATACAGGATATTCCAAAGGGAAGGGCCGAGGACCGAGCCCTGCGTAAGGCCTCCAAAAACTCAGTTTTCAAGGTCCCTCTCTAGGATAATTATTCTTCCATCCATATAGGAGTTTAGAATATTTTTGAGGCATGAACTTACCCCTATTTTGTCTAGCTCGTCGCTGATGGCTGTCCAAGATGACGTGTTGAACGCATTTTTAACATCCACTAGGATCATTGCGCAATGTGTTCCCTTATTTGCAGCTACCAGGTCCTGAATCTTTTTCATTACATGCGAAGTAGAGCATGCTTTACGGAATCCAAACTGGTTTTCGTGGAAGCTGTTAGTTTTTTCCTGCAATTCCACAATCAACCTGGCATTTAAGAGTATTTCTTAGACTTTCCAATTTCGTCTATTAAACAAATTGATTGGTTTTTCGATAAGTGACAGTTTTGTCCTTTTCCATTCTTCTGGAAAACACTGTCCGAAAACGAATTATATATACTACTTATCACAGATGGTATTTTGTCTGGCCCTGGGGCTTTACCAGGCTTGATTCTGTCGCAGGCATCCAATATTTCCTGGCGGTTAAGCATATCACAGTCTTGTATCACAGTTAGTTCTTTTTGTCGCTGTTTTCGATCTGGGTTATTGAAGATAAACAACTCCCTAAAATGTCTCTTCTTTTCCTCGCTTGATATTTCAACGCGGGGGGGGGGGTCATTTTTTGTAGTTGAACTCTTGTTACATCAGGGTCCACAAGCACAGTCCACTGGAGGTTTTGTTGTTGTATTCGGTCACAGAAAATAGTAAGATCAATGTATGATTGCCCCGTGTCTCTAACAAGCGTAGGGACAACTCCATCATTAATGAAATCTAGATTCATGACATTGCACTAGGACAAGGGTTCACTGCCTCTGCGGTTTGTCATTCTGCCTCCCCAGACTTCGTTTTTAGAGTTAAAATCTCTAGTGATCACGAGCGGTGTGTTCCTGTTCTCATGCTGGATGCGTGGAACTACGTCCTGTAGCTCCCCTAAGCAGTCTTGGAAGTTTTGGAAAGGGATGTTTGGGGACCGACAAAACAGACAGGTTTGTATACCCGACACAGACGAAACAGCTACCACTAAAGACATTTAATACTGGCATGGAGCTATTCACATTAACAATTAACGCGTCTTTGGTAAGGTTTACGTACATATTTTTATTCCCAGTTTAGCACTTTTTGATATTTGGCTCCCTGATGCAAATAACATCACATTTCTTATTAGACGCAATGAGCGCAGCAAGCAATATCATGGATTGGGACACTGCTATTGGTGTTAATTTGTAATATTTTCATCACTAGAGTTATGTTTCTGACGTTTCATTCTTCTAATGCATTTTCCGGTATTTGACTTATGCGTCTCCTTGCAAACTAGGAAAAAAGAATCTTCTTTGCACTCTTTTGACAAGCTGTCCTTCTCTTCCACAGTTAAAGTAGCAATTTCTGCGATCTGGTCCCTTACACCCTTCAGTTTGGTGATCGTATAACCAGAATCTTTTACATCGATTTACGCTCCCTTTGGGTTCGATCTTATAATTTGATAGCCCAATACGAATATACGGATTTTGGATTAATTCACTCCCAGGACATCTGTTTCTCCCTAGCAGGTTGTAAATCTACAACTATTCGAGAACCGTGTCAATCAACATCTTCACACACACACGGCTCGTCGAGCGCCATAGGATCACCGTTTAGTGTGTGCCACTACCATAAAAAAGATACAAAAATGCCAGAAAAAGAGTAGTAAAAGTTGCAAAAGGTAACATTAACAAAGAAATTGGATCTTGATCAAAGCACAAGGCCGATCTTAACAACATCAGAAATAAAATATATAAACGAGGGAGGAAACAATGATCGGTTAAAGAAGAAGAAAATATGAAAACACAAATCCATAACAGAGAGAACTTAATAAAGCTATAAAGTGCAAAATAAGACTGAAAAAGGAGAAATGTTCATTTCAGGAATGTATGGGTAATTAAAGAATGTAATGACTAAATAAAGACATACAAACGGTCGTCTAATAACAGATATAATACGGAAACAGAGTCAGTCACCGAAGAAACAGGGCCAGAATTAATGAACGAAGAGATCGATTATGCTATTAAAATTGCAAAAGTGGAAATTTTGAAAATGATACTCGAAAACCTAATGAATTCCACATGAGTAAATATTCTTTTTCTGGTAGTTCCTATTCATTCCGGATGTTGGCATCCATATTAGCTATCATCACTTTATTAACTGCGGCTCTGAGCAGCTGTGTGGAGGTCACTGCAAACCAGGTTCTGAGATTCTTTAGCCGAGAGATTCTCCTTCTTCCTACACCTCTTTTTTCAACCAATTTGCCCTGCAAGATATTTTGATGTAATCGATATCTCTGTCTGTATTTCTCATCACATGATCGAGGTATTGGAGTTTCCGTATTTCGATGGTGTTTAGAATATATTTCTGTTTATTCATTCTCTGTAAAACCGTTACATTTTTGACACGGTCTGTCCACGACACCCTAATTTTTGTTTTGTTTGTATTAATGTCTAGTCCGTACTTGTTGCTCCTCATCGTCACTCTATCTACCAACACCTGCAAACCCTCCGGGCTATCAGCGAACAAGACAGTATCATCTGCATATCGGATGTTATTTAACCTTTCTTCATTTAAAAGAACTCCCACGTCAGCATCTTCCGGTGCCTCTTCAATTACAAATTAAAGATCAATGGAGACAGTATGCATCCCTGTCTTACACCTCGTAGAATCCTGACCTCATCCATATTTTCTTCCTCTAACCTCATCACCGAAGCAGACTGATTCCAATATAGGTTTGTAATTGTTTTTAAACCTTTATCATCCAATCCTATATTTTTTCAAGACGTCTATCATTGTATGATGTTGTACTCCATTGAACGCTTTTTGATAGTCGATAAAATAAGCGTATATGTCAACATTTGTATCTTTATATCTCTGAAAGAGTATCTGAATGCTGAACAGGGCTTCACGTGTACCCAATGCATTTCTGAACCCGAACTGAGTTGGTGTTATATGTTCCTCACACAGTTTATATATTCTTCTGATATAGTTTCAACATGTAACTTTTTAGGCTTATTGTTCTGTAATCTCCACGTGATTTAGCTTCAGGTTTCTTGGGCAATGTGATAAATTCGCATTTAGCCATTGGGAGGGAATATCAGCAGAGTCATAGTTTCGATTGAAAATCGAACTAAGCCATTTTACGCTGTCCCAATCGAGTAGCTTTAGGAATTCTGCCTCTATGTTACCTGGTCCTGGTGCTTTGCCATCTATACCTCTTCTTAAATGATGCTCGAACCCGTTTGGCAATCAATTTGCGGTGCCTCTGGACGGTCATCGTGAAACGGCGTAGCCCTTCAAAATATTTTTAACTTCCCCTTTATCAACAATGACGACTCCCTCCTGGTCTACTAGTGGATATACTGTATTTGTTTTATATTTTCCGGTCATTTTTCTTACTTTCCTATGAACGTTAAAACTGTCAAATTTCTCTTGAAATCCTTCTAGTTCTTCGCATTGCTTTCTTAATTCATTTTCTTTGGCTTCTCTAATGTTTGTCTGAATTATTTTCTTATTCTTATCACGGTTATTCTGAGCAAGTCGTCTTCCTTCCATTAGTTGGAAGATTTCTTCCGTCATTCACGATTTCTTCTTGGTTGTATCATATCTCAATAGCTTATCCTTAACATTTTTCACTCTGGTGTTTAGTTTTTTAATCTCTTCTTCAACAGTCTAGAAATCCGGTGATACTATAATATCGTCATTGAGTCCTGCTTCTGCTTGTCGTCTTATCATGGGTTCTTTCAATTTCCTCAAGTCATATCTGTTGACAATTTCCTTTTTTGTCTTCTTAAGTCTTATCTTGAACACTCCTACAAGCGGTATATGATCTGATTGTAGATCAATCCCAGGATATGTTCACAGCAGTCTTGAGGTGACCTGCAGGTATACAGCCGTCGTTTCGGGAGTCTGAAAAATGTATTCATAATTATTAGGTTTGTGCGTGTGCGAAGATACTCAGTTGTTCCCCTCTTTCATTCCTGTCTCCCAGTCCATATGGGCCTATAAGCTCGCCTTCTCTTCCCTTACCGGTCTTTGAATTGAAGTCCCCCATTACTATTGTCAGATCATGTTTTGGTAGTTTTCTCTTTATGTTATCAATCTGTGAGTAAAATTCTGTCATCCCTTCGTCATCATACTCTGTTGTTGGCGCGTATACTTGTATGATATTTATTCGGGAAGGATTTGCATCAATTTGTAGAAGCATGACTCTTTCTGACACCAGTACGAAATTTGTGACACATTCTACAATTGATTTACTTGCTATAATCCCTACACCATGCTTGTATCCACCACTTGACATTCCCGAATAATATACTCGATGTTCGTCTATATCACAGTAGTCCGCTCCGGGCCAGCGCATCTCACTTATTCCCATAATTTTTATTACGAGTCCCTTCATTTCTTTCATTCATATTTTTTCCCGCTTGGGCCATTGTTTTCGCATTCCGTGTACTTATCTAAACATTCGTTCTCATATCAATTCCTTTATTTCTTTTTCTGCTATCATTCAAAACTGCCCCCCCCCCCACTCTTATGGAAACTTGGCCTAATACTAAATATAAATTAATTCGAGTCGAGGTTTTAACCGGGACGACTATGGCGAAACAGTTCATCCGCGAACGAAAAGCTGGTGAAATTAATTTTGCCATATCTTAGGCTACATCTCAATATTGCATTATTGTCGGGAATTGTTCATTTGATTTATACGAAGATACTCGCTCGTGGTTGATACCCACAAGTACCAGTACATTAATTATTATCAATTTTTGCGGTCGTAATTTAGATTTGTGAGACGACGCCTTTCTCCCATTGTTTCATTTTAATATCGAATAAATGGGAGTCATTGTCTTTCGTTTCCTGTATATGTATGCTTACTCTGCCAATTAAGTTCTAAAATGTGATTATTTAGGTGTTTTAGAGAGTGGTACCATTTTCATTTACTCGTCATAAAAGTATGTAACAAATGAGATAAAAGTTTATTGAATTTATTTTAGTACCACAGGGTGTGCAATGCAGACTACAGGTATTGAAAATGAAAACCAGAGACCTACCTAGAACTTCTGATTTATGTTGCTTTAATTCATGTTTTATTTATTGATTTTTATGATTTTTTTTTAAGTTTCAATTTCACATCGTGCTCTAATCTTTACCACATGAAGATAAAGTGATTTTGTCCGCCTCAATATGTTGATTTCAACAACGATATTAATTTTCACATGAAACCAATTTAACTTAGGAATATTTTCATTATTTAGGCATCCATTCAACAGCAACGAAAAGTTAATTAGGACAGTACGGTATTTAGTCGATATCAAACGGACGCGATAACTGTTTGTGAGTTTGAATCGGGTTTCTATCCATTTGGATTTCCAGAATTCTATTTGTTTAACTGGAAACCGAAATATGCCGATTTATCATGAAACACCAAAAATGATTTTAGTTTTAAAATTCCTAGACTAAACATGTAAAAATGCATTCGGTCAAAGCGATTTGTCAACAAATAAACGTCACAACTTAATGTCTTGCATTCGAATTATAATTGGTACATTTTGTATACTGTGTTTATTTCAAAGTTATCATTTACCATAAAGGGGGCTTTGCGCAGTGGCATTATCGTAACCGATGAGGTTTATCCCGATTATTGCTAGAAGACGGTAAGGATTAATTCTCAGAAAGAGAAGGTCTATTGGTTAAAGGCGTGCCCCCCTCCTCACGGGCTTCTGGCGGGCAGCGACGGGCCAGCAATCAGTCTTGTCGTGATAGCGGGCAAGCCATAAGCTCTGGTCTACGGCTAAGAGGTGCTTATAGGGGGAGGCTGGTCCGCAAAGACTTGCAGAGTGACATTAGGAGTTTAGTGGCCACACAAAATGAGGGGATTTTAGAGCAGAATAAGAAATTAGATATTCTAATTCAATCGTGTTCTCAAGGAGGAGTAAGAAGTGGCTCTTGCGCGGCAGTTACTGGAAATTCGGTCAAGATCAGCGGAATTAAGAAGCCAATAATAGCGGAGGAAACTTTTAGAGTGGAGTTGACCAAGAAGGTAGCGAAAAAGAAGTAAGTGGTGAGGAGCTCAAAAAGCTGGTTATGAAAAGTATCAATCCGAATCAGATCGGCTTTAAACGTGCACGGATATTTGCCACTAAGAATAATAAGGACATAATAGAGTCTAATATAGACAAGTAAAGAAATCGGTAAGAACATTAATAAGAAAAGATCTACAAACCCACCACGAATACCTAGTAGAAAAAATCAATAGAAGAAAATAGGAGCCTAAAACATATAATGAAAAAATCGGACAGCATCAAATAATTGCTATAAAAAACCAAAATGGGAAAGAAGAGCGAGACCAAGACAAAATCATAACAATAACTGAAAACTTTTATGAAGAACTTTATAGCACACAGATAGAAAAACCAAAAAGAATCAAACAACAAAAAAAGTTTTGAATGTAGGGTTGAAAGAGATTCCAGAAATCACATTAGATGAAATAAATCACGCTTTATCTCAGATGAAGAGTAACAAGGCACCAGGTGAAGATAATGTCATAACAGAAATGATAAAAGAAGGCGGGGAAGTGGTGCTTCAAAAGCTATAAATAATCTATAACTTATGCCTCCAAGAAGAGAGAATACCCGAAGCTGGAATAACGCAATAGTAGTACTAATTTTTAAGAAAGGAGATAACACCAATCTTCCAAACTATCGTCCCATAAGCCTGGTCTCCCAGTTTTTCAAGCTGTTTACTCGTATAATTTGTAACAGATTAACTGATAAACTTGACAACTACCAGTCAGTGGCACAAGCTGGGTTCAGGAAAGAATTCAGTACATAGGACCATTTGCTAACGCTTAACATACTCATAGAAAAAGCAAATGTATACAATCTATCGCTAAGCATGGCCTTCATAGATTTCGAAAAGGCCTTTGATTCAGTCGAACACTGGGCACCAGAAGAAGAACTAAATAAAACAAGAATAGACCATCGATACGCAAACATATTTAAAAACATATACCAGAATGCAACATCAATAATTAGACTAAACACAGAAATAGATAAAATACAAATTGAAAGAGGAATAAGGCAGGGAGATACGATCTCACCTAAACTGTTCACCCTGGCCTTAGAAGGAATATTTAAAAAAACTCGACTGGAATAACAGAGGAGTTGAAATAAATGGAGAACGACTAACTCACCTAAGGTTTGCAGATGATATAGCGATCATAGCAGACAATAATGAGGACCTGAAACAGATGATTCTAGAATTAAATGAAGAAGCGAAACGAACAGGGCTAAACATGAATATTAAGAAGACTAAAGTGATGTGTAAAGAAGACCCGGAAATATCATTAGAAGGACAGCGGCTAGAAAATATAGAAGAATACATATATCTCGGACAACTTATAGCATTAAACAAAACAAATAAAGCTAAAGAAATAGAACGAAGAAGAAGACTAGGATGGGCTGCTTTTGGAAAATTAGCTTATATACTCAAAAATAAAAAAATATCGATGCATCTAAAATCTAGGGTTTTTGATCAGTGTATCATACCAATACTTACATACGGAGCCCAGACATGGATACTAACGAAGGAGATAACATTGAAACTCAAAATAACACAGAGAGCAATGGGGCGAGCTATGCTGGGTATATCTCTGCGAGACAGGAAAACAAATGACTGGATAAGAGACAAAACAAAAGTAAAAGATATAATTGAAACAGTCACAAAATTGAAATGGAAATATGCGGCACATGTAGCAAGGCGAGGGGATGGCAGATGGAGTATAAAAATTATAAAATGGAGGCCATATCTGGAAAGAAGAAACCGAGGAAGACCCCAAACAAGGTGGTATGATGACCTAAAAATGACCACATGACCACAACAACTGGAAATCTAGGGAGGAGGCCTATGTCCAATTCTGGATGAAGGAGGGCTGATGATGATGAATAGAGTCTAAGAACATAGAGGTTAACAAACTTACTGACCCGGCGCCGGCGGTAAGAGAAAAATTGAATATGAACATAACAGCAATTGGTAAGCTTAGACCTAGGCTTACCATTTTTAATGTACCTGCACATATTGGAAAAGACGATTTGGCAGAGGTTATTAACGAACAAAACTTCAGAGACGAGGAATACGTCGCGCGGCATTATACACACTGGGTAGTAGAAGTTGAGCCCGAATCTAGGTAGAAAATCTTGGCTAAGTGGACGCTGTTTTTGATTTTAGAAGATAGACCATGTTACTAGGTGTTTTAATTGTCAAGGATATGGTCACGTGGCGACCAAATGTCACATGAAGCCCGCGTGTGGTTTGTGCACTTTAGCTCATGACACAAGAAGCTGTCCGAACATAAGCCAAGAGATGCGAAGTATGCAGCCTATAAACGAAGGATGGAGATCTTCGTAGCCAATATCGACTTAGGCATTATTGGATAAAGAAATCATGGTTACGTGCTTGCAGCAGAATTTACACCACAGTCAGGCGGCAACGGCATGTTGCATTAACTAGGCAATTCCTAATAATTATAACCTGCTACTTGTCCAGTACTCTTACACTATAAAAATAGGAAACGAGTATGTGATCCCGAGCTCTGCCGGGGTTAGAACTATCGCGGATCAGAATGTTCCTTTTTAAAGCCTGTCTCCTGGTGTTAAATAAAACATTTCAGATTTTAAAATATACCCAGCACTGCAGCAAGTATGCGACTCTGGCCTTGGTTGTGCTTGGGCAAGATAGCATCAGAGACGGGAGTCTTTACTGGCCTCCAAGCATGGATATTTCTAATAATGGACAGCTGGATAATTTAAGAACACTTGTAAATGAAGGGGACAGGCCAATATTACTAGGAATAGAACTAAGTGGTTAGATAGCGATATTGATCAGAGAGGGATGGATCTAGTTGGGATGTTCAATAGACCCAGTGAATTTGCCACATTTTGTGGAGCTAGAGGCTCGAGAAACATCGAAGTTACGGTGGATGATCGTGGTACTTTGCAGCACGTGGCAGATTGGGAAGTATTAGAAGACACACTGAGCGATCACAGGATGATCGCCTTTTCTTACAAGTCGAGATGTGGAGAGCAAAGCCAGAAAATAAGGCAGGTCAGGATGGAGGTTAATACTGAAAGAGCGTTAGACATGGCCATTTTGGCAATGGGCAGATTAGAACGGTTGCTGTGGAGGCCTACGATCGAGCATGTGGACGAAAGAGTCAATGGTCTAACTGAGGAATTGAAGTTCATTACGGAAATGACGGTGCCTAAGAGAAGAGTCTATATGAATAGGCCTGTGTGGTGGAGCGATGCCATCGATAGGGAGAAAAGGAAGACTCAAAGAGTTAGGAAAACGTACCAAAGAGAGCCGGCTGGGTCGGATAGAGATAGACTGAGAAACACGTACTTTTGGAGAAGGCAAGGCATTTGAAGGGCGAAATAGTCAAGGCCAAGAATAAGTCATGGGACGATTTCGTTAGCAATAATTTGAGTGAGGATCCATGGGGCCTCTCTTACTGGCAAAAGCAAGAAGGTGCTGGATATCATACAGACCAGAGAAAGAAACGCCCAATTTACAACGGGCTTCGACGATACAGCTGAACTCATAGTCAACGAGTACATTAAGGAAGACAACCTGGTTTGGGACAACTTGGAGCACGCTCTGTTGAGAATGATGGACCAGTTAGGGAGATTAGAAGACTTACCACCGTAGTTATTGCTGACTATGTCTGCAGAATCATTAATGACTGCTTAATGCTGGCATATTTTCCAGAAGCTTGGAAGTTGGGCTCTTTGATCACTAGTTCTATGCCGGGAGCTGCTCATGGATTGGGCAAGTTCAGACCTATCACGCTCTTGCCGATATTAGGCAAAACTTTAGAGCATTTCATGAGAAAGCAATATTTCGCATTTAAGGACGAGAATGAATTTCACCACAGAGCACAAAATAGTTTCGTCAGCAAGAAGGGAATGAAGAATGCAGTTGCAGAGCTTCTGGGAAATATAGACAACGGATATAAGTATAAAAGCATGTATTTTTCTACCTAGATACCTGTTCGACCTAACCGTGAGTTACCTTAACGATAAGCAAATAACATATAAGCGACGCTCAGGAGAGATTTGGAGAGAGGATGCCGACAGTTTCCCAAATTGGGTCCTAATCTGTGGAATTTGGTGGTGGATCAACTCTTGGAAAGCTTCGACGACATCGAGGAGATCAAGATGACGGCGTTTGCAGACGACTTTGCAATCGTCACCTGTGCCAATAGCAGACTAGCGCTGGAGATTCAGATGAACAGGGCAGTCGACAGGGTGAAGGAATGGGCGATTACCAATAAGTTAAATGCCGAAATACATGGTGTTTAGCAGAAAACTCACGAGAAACCCTTCCGTGAGGATTGGGATAGCTAGGATAACAAGGGAACAGCAGTTCAAATACTTGGGAATTATTCTTCATGAGAAACTTACTTTTCAAGCTCATATTAAATATATTTGTGGCAAATCCAGGACTATTTTTCAGTGGCTCAGAAAAGCATTGGCTAGTTTTTCAGCCGCAAAATGGATGCTGCAGGGTGTCTCACATGTCAAGCTGAGGAGGACAATCCTGAACATAGACTGTACCATTGCGTCGACTACGTAGATCAGAGAGACCAAGTAAGGGCGACCCTGAGAGATGCCGACCTACCTGGTGAGAAGATTAACCGAAGAGGACCAACTATTTAATATTAGTTAACAAGCAGTAAATTTGTATAAATCACAGGTCGATAACGTCGTGGTTCAGAGCACACATCCTTACTTGGTAGAACGGTAGTGACTATTTGATTTCCGAAAATTCACCGACATGCTAGAATTCAATAAAATGGATGCAAATCAATTTTGAACCGAAATAACATGGCATTTTACGCTGGTAGATGTCCGAAATTAACTTTCACCCTGAAGTAACCATTGAAAAATGATTGTTCCAGAATACACATCGTGAGTTTGTTTTCAGGCTTACTTTTATTCTTTCTTGCACTTTAAAGGCTCTAATCAACCCCTTTTCGTCAAGGAAAAGAGAAAGATTAAATTACAAAATCAACTTTCAGAACTGCCAGTTAGAGCAAAAGAGAGCAAAGGCCAACTGTCTAGAACTTCGGCCAATAAAATGTGCTTATCCCTAGAAATACATTAAAATTAGAATTCACTACTAAAGATATGTGTTTTATAACATATTGAAGGAAACATGAGGCTATTTAAGTTAAATTCACGTTATTAACAAGCATAAGTATTCTCGAAACAAAATTAATATTCAAACTCCTGAAACCCACCTAATATTAAATATTTCCTTTTTTTAAGGCAGGCACATGCGTGACTTCCTTCTCCCTTTCCGGGGGAGACAGAATTAAAAGGATTTTGTCAAAACAGAAAATCAAGCCGTTATAAGAGACATGAATGCAAGAATTTATCTGGAATTATTTAGGGGAGTACATAGTATGTACTTTGACAAATATATGACAATACTATTCTTAAGTGTGCCTATATTTTTAATATCAATCAATAACTTATAACCAATTTTTAACAAAATGTAGTTCTAATAGCAACAAATGATGAATACAATTTTGAACAGTAAATATTAGGTGAAATTAGGTTTTAACTAGTACCACCCTGTACTGCCATTTTCTGACTATTATGGTAAAGACAAATGTTATGATATATGATTCTTTAAAGAATTTTGATAAAAAAATATTAACTCTGACTGGTTTCGTTTATTCTAAAATTCCGAAGGCGCGTTATTGCATATATTATATAATAAGTGCGGTAGATAACGTCTTCGTCGCACTTGCAGGAAACTTGCCTAACGAGCTAAAAGCGAGTGAAGCAGAGTAGGTTGGTATAACGTAAGTGTTCTTTCTTGGTTGAAATCAAATATATTTATTTGCAGCGTTGGTTAGCTTGGGTTAGTAATTAATCAGTTAATGAATTATTTCAGGATTATTTTTATTTTCATTCATTAAAACTAAACAAAAATTGTATCGGTAGAATAAACGGCCTTCCAGAAAAGTAAGAAAGTCCATACCTAAATATCTTCTTCTTTTAAAAAATATATAATATTGTCAGTAGCGTACTACTTTTGTTGCCTAAAATCACATAACTAAGGTGGTACTAATGCACGTCACTTATGGAAATATATAACAAGAGAAAAATCATATATCGATAACATCATGGTTCAGAGCACGCATCACTAGTTAATTGAATGACAGTGCCGCCAAAGTTAGTAGGTCTTTTATGATACGCGTAACACAAAAACGTCAAGTCCAGTTGAAAAGTCCATTGCCAAACTGTCGCAGCCACACAAAGACATTAATAAAATTGAATATTTAGAGCCGGAACAGTGCGGCATTTTATGATAGTAGATGCCCGTGACTATATCTTTTACCATAAAGTGCGAAATACGATAAGATTGATTATTCCAAAATATATATTGTGAATTTGTTTTCATGATTATTTTCATTATCCTTTATACTTTAGGGGCTCTAATCAATCCGATTTTTCACGGAAAAGTTAAATACACTGAAAAAAAAAACGAAAAGACGAAAGTTTGGGTTAGTTTGAACCGCCAAGTCAAGTAAAAAAGATTGTTTGGGAATTTGGCCGATAAAATCCGGCTGCCTCAAGTAAAAATGCAAAATACATCACAAATAGAATTCACTACCCCCATACAAGAGATGTGCTATATACAATTTAAAAAAATGGGGCTATTTCTGTAAAAATCCAAAGTTAAATTAACGTTATTCTCGAAAGAAAATTGAAGTTCAAACTCCTAAAACCTACTTATTATTAAATATTTACTTTTGTCTAAGACAATCACCCCCTTTTCCCTTTCCGGAGAACACAGAAGTTAAAGGGTTAAATAGAAAGTCAAACCGTTAAACTTGGATGCAAAATATTAAATTGTGCCAGGAAATAGTTGAAGAAATGTTAATAATTAAATAAGAAAATCTGCACTTAAATATATTCTCCTTCTTCTTGTTGAAAGTACAAAAAAGAGAGATAGATATTAGCATTATTTCGTTTTTTCTCGCAAACGGTGTATTATATGAAATAAGAGATAAAATATAAGATAATAACAAAGGTCTTTAGAAATATAACATTATCAAGAAAGCAGAGGCGTACTAGTTTTGTCGCACGCCACTTAATCAAAATATTTATATTTAAACAGGCAAGCTTGTTCTCGGAACTGTCTAGTAGCGACTATTGACCTCTAAGGCACCGTCGTAACACCGAAAACACAAAAAACGCTAATATATTCTTTATATCTCCTTATGAAACAGATATACATAATTCACAACTCAATAGTATATATAAGGCAATTAAAAATATCTTTCCCACATTAATTTCGCTTGATGTGTGATGTGAGGTAGAGACGACAGTACCTGTACTTCCTCTGACCGCAACATAACGGTACGGGTTCGTTAGTACGGCCGTGTCTTAACGACAATCTTCGATGAGAAAAAATTTAATGCGTTCCTTTTAACCTAATTTAACTGTTTTTTTTTTTCAAGTCGCGGCTCGACCAATGTTGACGATGCCGCTCTGATGCAAAGATTTCACCATTGCAATGATATATCAATTATATTACGTACACTAATTATTATTATTATTATTATTTTTGAAATCTTGCTATACGGGAACGTGCGTTTCCGTCTATTGCAATGCGCGATCGTATTACTCATTGTTAACAACCGGTTACGTGTTTGGCAATGTGCAACCTTAAACTTAAATTACGAGATTCATTACTACGATACGGAACGTGTTGCGATTGAACATTTAATTTAGCCTTCAAAACCAATCATGCTAAATTTCGAAAAGCAGTGTAACGTGTTGTTAAAAACGTTTCGTCAATGTGACATAGATGGAAACTGTATTACCGACGGCCTGGAAAAGAAATCTACAATTTACCATTTGATATTTTGTAAAGTACGACTGCGCATGACTGAATATCAACTGGTCTGTTCCCCAGTTGAGCAGAAGAAGCTCCCGAAGAAGGTAGTAATTTTTTGTTTGTTAACATGGAGGGAGGCAAATAAATGATAAATTAAGTACAAAACTTTTCTTCAACATTCGACATCCTTTTTCTACGAGTTTGAAATGCAAACTCCTTTTAGCGTTTTGCTGAGTAATGAAAGTAATGAACGAGAGTAAACCATCAGACGTGATCTGCACCCCTAACGGGGCTAATTAAGGTTGTAGGATAATAAACGTTTCCCTGTAATGAGAGAAAGAGAACTCGAGAATTCATAATTGAAACTTTATAGTGTTAGCAACTTGCTCTTGTGAAATTAAACGTTTTTCAAACGCTGTTCAATTGTGGAACAGTTTATATTCAAAAGGTCAAGTTTTCAATTTTCAGCTGTCTGTCTCTGGGCTATGGATAATGCAGTATTCTACTGTATGGAATTTTGACGGTTTTTGAACACGGTTTGGATAAGTATTCGTATCCATACACGTGTGTTAAAGCCATCAAATGTTTTAATCCTAATATATACTTTTTACGCGAAAGGACTTTAAAATATATTCTGCAGCTTGTGCCGTGTACGCCCTCCACCTCTGT
>MU183744.1:77294-142566 GCA_016904865.1 Pissodes strobi
TTGTCGGTACGGTAAGACGGGTAGTTTTTCCGGAAAGCAACACAACAACGTGAGTGATGGGCCCACATGGGACCCTCCACTGCAACGCTTGGTCTATTGTGGTCACGTCCGTGGTTCCATCAGGCTAGAGGCTCGATCCTTTACATGAAGTTGATTAGTCTTCGAGGGAGTTAGATAGTTTTCAAATCTACAAGTGTAATTTGAGAATTCCAAACCCTTTTTGTGTGGTTCATTCCATTGCTGGACAGAAGCATAAAACATACTCCATTGTTTCTTTGTCCTTCAAGCACAAACGCCATTCCGTTTCTTCGAAAAGTTCTATCTTGCACATGTGGCTTCTTAGCCAAAAATGGCCAGTGTACATGCTAACTACAGTCTGTCACCTACTGTCGGCCAAGTTGTAGAAATTGTCTAGTTCTCATTCAAAGATGGTAATGAATATGTCATCATCATCATCTCCATTTGTCTACAGATTGCTGTTGTATCCACCTGTAGAAGGGTTCTTTAGCTGTGTTGTAAGCTATTTCCAGTATTGGTTCTGGTCCTATAAAGACTATTGCGGCTGTCTGCTTCGCAAGACCATCAGTTCTTTCGTGACCTGTATGTTCAGAAATCCAGATAAGTGTATGTTTATTTTCACTACCTAATTTGGCGGGTAGTTCCTGGCAGTTCCATACTGCGTTGGATGAACAACATCTAAATTGAAGAAGTTTTAAGGCCGCTTGACTGTCCTAGAATATTTTGGTTGACTTGCCTTTTCAATGTTCAGTCATATCAATGGCTTGAACTTCAGCGTGAGAAATGGTTGCATGTTTGCCTAGGGATCATTTAAGCTCAACTTTACCATTTTTATTCGATGCAGCAGCTCCTGTATCATCATTGGTCTTGGAGCCATCAGGGAACCAACTATTCTCTGCTGTTCTTAGATGTTCAGAGTTTTTTGCCCATTCGTTTCTCTCTGGCAGGAGGACGTCATAGGCATGGTAATAGTTAGTTTTGGTAGGCATAACATCTGATGGTAGACCCAAGGGATAGTATATCCCTCTCATTGACGTTTTTCAGCCTGTTGGGCACCGCCTGTGCCCTGTGTCAATCGATACGTAGCCCATTTGGCGTTCATCTCCAGTACTATTTGGAGAGGTGCCAGATTGAGAAGATATTCAAGTGCTGCGTAGTTGTAGTGCCGAAGGTGGCACTAATTGGCAGACACGCTTGTCTTTGTAAGGTGGATAAAGCTCTGTAAGCTCTTAGGGTACCAAGCAGTGCATTTTTTTTGGGATGTAGGCCTCATATTTTGCCACAAGTGCGTCTGCAAGTCCATAGTGACAGTTTCGCTTTTGCGGCAATTTTATCCAAATTCGCATTCCAGTTAAATCTTTTATCTAAGGCAATTCCCAGATACTTTACTGTATTCGCAAATGAAATACTTTCTCCTTTGAGTGAACGTGATCTTAGATCTTCCAGCCTTTTCTTCCTTGTGAACGGTACTACAACTATTTTGTGTGGGTTCACAGATACTCGTTCCCTTTCACACCAGTCATAGACCACGGTTAGCACCTCTTGAAGAACCTCTGAGGTAGTCCTTTGCGAGCTGCTTCGTATTACTAGATCATCCGCGTATGCCTGGATAGATACTTTATAAATAGAGCCTTTTTTAATACTTTTTACAAAATATTTTTGAGTTATATGAAAAAGGTATTGGTGAAAGCTGGCAACAATGTATTGTGCTGTATAACCCACGTATTTGCGGTAGGTAGATGTTTCACAAAGAATTTTTTTTTAGAATTAAAAACGCTATTCACTTAAACTGCATAGCTCTTGGGTAATTATAAAGTCCATGCCGATAAAGAAGGCCGTTTTCTATAGATTCCTTAACAAAGCTTACGTATTTCGAATTCCTTCGTACTTAGTGTGGAGTGTGGTTGAGCAGCGCTCTAAAGGATTTCTTGGGAAAAGCAATTTTTAACACTTCGGTTTCTGTATAGCGTGTGGTCGTAAACCAGTGCTTTTTTCCGCTATTTAAGATCTTAATGCCCCTGGGTACAACATATTAATAGTACTTCTCACACCCAAGAAACATTTTAAATGCAAATTGGGTTCATGAGAGCTAAAAATAGTTTTAAGGAGGTTCAACGTAACTGGTAGACCAATTTGCCTTGAATATGTGCTTTAACAGTACCATCAAAGCTTTTGGGCATTTCAATTATGTTAGGTTTAAGGAAGTAATTAAATCTAGTTGCTCCTAACAGCCATTTTAAATTAATACGGTTTCAGGAGCGATTTTAACAGTCACAATGGTTTTAAGATCATCTAGAAAAAATACTTTAAGCGTAAGTGCTATATTTAAGATATTAAAAGCTTTCTGGAGTTCAGTGTTAATACGGAAAAAAATATATCGGGTAATGAACTAAAGTATTGGATTAATGAAGGGAACGGATCGAATATTTAGGTTGACTTTAAAGTTGAATATTTTGAAAACTGGAAAAGATATCCAAATGCGGATTGGTACAGAAAATTTATTTGTAAAAAAATATCAAATATCGATAGCAGGGCGTGATCGAGGGGCATATTATTATATTATTTATAAATTATTTATAATCTGACACGAATTAGCAGCTTTAAGAAAACACTCGGTATCTCATGAAATAAGTGGGATATAAAAATTGGGATAAATTAGTTTTTTTGCATTATTAAATGCACCAATCTTAATATCTATGGTATATATTATTAACTAACTAGTAGGTCACTAGTCTCAATATATGTACCTAGCTAAAATTCGAACAGCAACTTAAAGAGTAATAAAATTTCGCAAACAGTCACTAGTTGTTAAAATCACAATCAAAATATTCCTCGTATGTATAAAAACAGGAAATTTCTAATTAAAATCTTAAACCTAGTCAGTGGCAAATTTCTAATATGCATAGGTAAAACATTATAAAACTTAATCCCCCAGTATCTTGGTCCATTTTGACACTTTCCAAGCCGCCAATATGATTAAAGCAACTTTTCTTTACCTCTAGTGATGTAGCTATGAACAATTTTATGAGTCACGAAATTTTGGATGTTTTGCCTTACGTATAGTAAGCACTCATATACATACACATATGTCACAGTCATCAATTTCCACTCTCTAAAATATGCCTACAGTTTTCCCTGTAGCTAACACCTGCAATCATTCTAACTGTCCTTCTTTGAAGATCAAATATTCTCTTAACATCTGCTGCTTGTCCCCATGCAATATTTGCATATGCAATATGTGATTGAAATAAAGAGAAATATGATGTAAGGAGAACTTCAACAGATACACTTCTGGAGAGATTACGAAGGACATAAATATTCTTGCCAAGCTTCTTGGCAAGAACGGTAATGTGATTTTTCCACTGAAATTGAGGATCTAAGAATTTTTTGCAAAGTACTTAAAGCTATATTAGAAAAGAAATCGTTAAACTCATTGCAAGTAATATTTGGAGTCTTTTTGTTTCTAATTTTACCTCGAGATGCATTGAATATTTACCACATTGTCTTTGGTGGATTTGAAGAGTTAAGAATAAGCCTATCATTATGTTCTATTTTTGCCGCACTAATCTCACTTTGATAAAGTATCCTTATATTGGTCGGAAATTCCCTCTATATTATATGGCTGCATTACCTATCCCAAGAAATTTAAACTATCACGCATTACGCATTCCCCTATAAGCTTGTTATTAAACCAGGTTGTTTTGCATGGCTAGTCGGATCTCGCCCACATACAACCTTTCTGGAAAAGCAACAAGATATTCATCAACAAGACTATAAACAAACATGGTAGACATCTCATTGACATTTCCTTTCTCTGAGCTGAAATCCCAGGACAACTTGCTCACCATATTATAAAATACAAACTTGCCTTGTTGCGTGTTTCGTCTACACTTTTTGGTTGTTATTGCACAAATGCACATTCATTCATGGGATTCTCCAAAAGAAGTTGTATTATCTGAGCTTTACTATCAGACGCATGCATTTTCACAACACTCACACTCTCTACTGTCAGTTCCATAATCACAAAAATATTGTCCAAGCAATGATTAAGGCGTGTAGGTTCAAAAATTGTTTGTTGTAACCTGAAACTATCCATAGCTTCGTCCCAGAAAACGCACGCTTTCGTGCTTCGAGGCCTAGATGGTGGATTTAAAACAGAGGCGATCCGCAAACTGTTATCAGAAGAGCATGGCCTGAACATCAAGGCCACATATGGGATGAAGAAAACTAGAGTGCCCCTGTACCTGGTAGTCTTGGATGCCTCAGTAACTCTTCGGAAATTAAATCAAGATGTAAGGCTACTTTCTCACGTTAGAATCTCCTGGGAAAATCGCCGAGCTACCAAAACGACAATGCAATGCAAAAGATGTCAAGGACACGGGCATTCCATGACGTATTGCCAAAGGTCTTGGACATGCTGTAAATGCGCCGGGGCGCACTAAATTACAGAATGTAATAACACTGTAATTAAATGCGCCAACTGCGGTGGCGAACATCGCTCAATTAGTATACAATGCCCAGTATACCTATTTAAAATACAACAAATGCAAGCCCAGAACACCCCTAAGAAGCAAATATGCATCTGCTATGCAACCGAGGCTAACAAAGTTTGATTTTGGGTTAGTTTTTGTCGGCCGTGCCCCCGGAGCGTGCCAAGCAAGCAGAGGGCCATATTAGTGGAATTATCAAAACATATTTAATGAAATATTCAGAAATATATAAAAACATAATAAATAAATATACTCAAGCAACCTCAACGTTATATGCATAAAATAAGGGTTTAAGCCAATTGGTCCTGGTTGAGAAGCGAATATAGATTAGTTGACCGCATCTGACATCACTGCTCAACTTCAGATACACAATGATGAACATTAAGATATAAATGATAAATCAAAGATATAATCTTCACGAATTATCATAATTGTGTTAAATAACTAAATACTTTTTTTGATTTTAAATCCTTTGGAAGCGATTGATTGATACTTTTAAGGTTAGATAAGTATTCGAATATGTTTAGGATTTAAATTATTTTCACCAATTAAAATAATTTTGTTAATGATCTAAATACTCTTTGGGATTTTAAATCCCTTAGAAACGAAATTAAGGGTTCCCTTACACGCTAGAAAAATATTTGAATTATCAATATTTTCATAATTTAATCATTTTCACGAAACAAAAACATTGTGTTAATTATTTAAATATTATTTTGATTTTAAATCCGTTGGAAACGATTAACGATTATTTAAATCGAATATACTTTTCATGTTAGGTAAGTATTCGAATCTCAAGTATCATACGATTTAAATAAACCAGCACCACCCCCTACCAACCCGGCCTGGCAGAACGGCAGCGGGAACACAGCATCAGGAGAGGCCGCGAGGCAGTACACCAAGCAATTTCCACCCTTACAACGGCGAGAACACATGCAAAACGCCAACAAAGATACTCAGGTTAGTCACAGCCAGGTCAGTCGTGATATCGTTTCTAACCCTTATTCAAACATAAAATCTCTACCCTCTGACCCTAATAATGTTTTAGGTAATTTAAACAGCCTGCAAAGCGTAGTTAACCGGGTGAATAGCCTGGTTAACTTTACAGAGCTGATTCGTGCTTTGAACGACTATGCTTCATTACTAGAGTCCTGCCAGGGAAACAAATTTGAGGTCCTGCAGGCCTCAATGAAGTTTTTCTCGGAGGACTTTGACGGGTACAACATATAATTGCAATAATGCCAATTAACGTTCTGTGTTGGAACTGCAATGGCATTCGCTCCAAACTCGGAAAATTCAAAAATTACATTTATGCTAATCCTGATTTCCATATAATATTTTTGCTTGAAACGAGAAGTGATGCCAATTTCAGGCTAAAATTTTACGATCGGCACATACTGCGATTTGATAGGCCCGATCGACGCGGAGGAAGCGTGGCATGTCTAATTCGCAGGTCAGTCCGTTATAAGCACGTCCTCGGCCTGAGGACTGTCATTGAACATGTAGCTCTCGAGCTCGACGGTGGCCTGCGGATTGTCGGCGCATATTCACCTCCGGGTCTCCGCCTCCAGGACAAAGATGTTCTTGCTCTGCAGCCTGTCGGCAGGAAGACGCTCCTCTTGGGGGATATCAACGCAACACACGCTAACTGGCATGGTACTTCCAACAGGAGTGGACGCTTGCTATACAGATTAGTGGAGCAAAACATTGATCATATTTACCATCAAACTACCAATCCCACACATTATCACAATCCATCGTTCCTGGATATTGCTATTACTCGAGGAATAACCGCTGCCTCAGCTCTCACAGAGTTGGATGTGCTCAATTCGGATCACCTTCCAATCAAGATCAGCCTGCATACCAGACTACAACATGAACAGGAGTCAATCCGTTCATATAAAAATCTTGATTGGAGGGAGTTCCGAGCCAGGCTTAATCAAGCAACGGTTGTTCCGAGACAAATAGATTCTATCCCAGAACTTGAGAGCCAGGTGCAAGCTCTGTAGTCACCAACATCCAGCGCGTCAGAGACGCAATCTGTCTGATTGTCAGTAAGCGACCGTTTACTGACACTCTCCCCGAACCTATCCTAGACCTAATCACCCTCCGTAACCGTGCCCGGCGTAGGTGGCAGCGAACACGAACAGAAAATGATCGACTGCATGTCTCTGCGTTAACGGGAACGATAAAGGCGAGGATCTCTACATACAAGAATGAAAAGTGGATGATTATGTTAACACCATAAGCCGACACGACGGCTCGCTGTGGAAGCTTGCCAGGCGGGTTCGCGGAGGCGCCGTGGAATTTCCTGAAATACAGCATCGTGGGGATGTTTTTTATGACAATGTTGGGAAAGCGGAGGCCTTTGCGATCTACCTGGAGGACGTCTTTAGCGAGGCGCCGAACTCCACGCCATTCCATAATTATGTAGATTCAGTAGTAGAACGCTTCATATCTACCAAATACCCTATCGCTCCTGAGGTGCTGGACAAGCTTTTGGTCACTCCTGCAGAGATCAAGAGATCTCTTGCCCGCCTACCCGGGAACAAAGCCCCCGGTCCTGACGGTATTCCGTATATTCTTTTAAAGAATATGCCGAATAAAACCGTCATCCATTTAATGCACATCATAAATGCAATTTTACGCCTGCAACACTTTCCGCTTCCCTGGAAGAAAGCGGTGATAATACTGTTTCTAAAGCCGGGCAAAGATGCGAGGCTTACGTCTTCGTATCGCCCAATATCTTTACTCGATACGCTCAGCAAACTAACCGAGAAGCTCGTGATGTCGAGAATTACCGGTGTCGTTGAAAATCTACGGATTTTGCCCCCGGAGCAGTTCGGTTTTCGCTGCGGACATAGTACTACTATGCTCGCAGCGAAGATCGCACAAGAAGCTCTCAACGGCTTCAACGAGGGCAAGGCGACGGCATTACTTCTCCTCGACATAGAGAAAGCATTCGACAAGGTATGGCACAATGGGCTGATATACAAGCTCTTAGCTATTCACGGTATGCCATTACATCTAAAATCCCTCATTGCGTCGTACCTTGCGAATCGCTCCTTCTCGGTACGCGTACACAACGACACTTCTGGACCAAGGCATATTATGTCTGGAGTACCCCAAGGAACAGTTTTATCACAGCAATTATTCAGTCATTTTATAGCTGATTTCCCGTCTTATCCCTCAAACTCCTTTGTCCTGTACGCTGATGACACGGTGATTTACTCACAGTCATCAAACGTGCAGGTAGCAAAGCGAAATCTCGAACACCATCTCACCCTACTAACCCCTTATTATAGAGATTGGAAAATAACCCTGAATGCGTCGAAGACTGAACTAGGTATCTTGACACATAAGCGCCATATAGATCTGGCGCCTATTATAATAGGCAACGCGGCAGTCAGGCCGATAGATCCTGTCAAGTACCTAGGGATAGTTTTCGACCGAAAGCTCCTATTTTCCAAGCACGTCGCGGCAATTAGGGCTAAAAATATAATCACCCATAAAAGCCTGGACGCTACTCTACGGAGCACCGATATGGTGCTCGGTAGCTAAAAGCCACATAAAGCACATACAGACGATACAAAACAGATACCTGCGGGCTGCTTTCTCCCTTACTCTGTTAGACAGGGTGCGGCGAGTAACTGAACTCCATAGTATGGCCAACGTCGAGTACGTTGACCAATACATCCATGGGGTTGCATACAAATGTTACAAATACAGTATCAGGCGCACAGAAGTGACCGCAGGTATCGCGAATATAAGACATGACCCACAGCATAGACTTAAACATGGACCGCTCTACAAACATACGGACCTATTCTACGAGGAACTCAGACCACCTTGAACGAAATAACCTACAACTTACAACTCATTAAAACGAACACAATGAGCATGAACGTACTTTTATACATACACAACATTCCAAACACGATACTATAATAATTATAATACAATATATAGTACCGACATACTAGCAACAACACAACACATCCAAGCAACATTCCCACCGCTGCCACCGAGCCGCGCGTGCTGTCCTCTCCCCCCCCCCCCCCCCCCCAGGCAAGATCTGCGTGTTTCTAGCGAACAATTATATGTTGCACGGTTGCATCTAGTGTATGGGCACACATGTTCACATCCATATGCTCATATGTAAATATATGTATATATCCCCTCAACTGACATATCATGTCACTTAATTGTACATAGCGTGTATATATTGTATATATCTGTGTTGCATGTGAGTGCCGTCTGTACCGTGTATAATGATAAGCAGGTTTTTTGTAAAGTTTTTCCTGCGTTAACTAGCTTAATCAACCCTTAAATCTCTCCTACACTCATTCACTACAGCCCTCTGGGCAAACCGAAACTTGAAATTAATTGAAGGGATGAACTGCCACATAATTATAACGTTGACCTGACTGCTGGCTAACTAGTCATTAGATGGGCCGACACCAGCCCCTAGGTCGCAGGTGTTTAGTCCGCGACACGCGTAATAAAAACGCAACAGATCTCGTGAGATGAGAACGCGCAGCTAGTAATAGTAAATGACTAATTTTAAGCATAACTACTGTTTAATATTGAATAAAGTTGATGATGATGATGATATCCATAGCTTCCTCATAACATCCAGAGTTAAAACGTACATTAAAGTCACCGGCAACCAGGGATTCACCATTAGCTTGGCGGCATCCTGCAGGAATAGTATCAAATGCTGTAAGAAAAGTGTCAAGATGTCCATTGAGTGAGCGATAAAAGGCTGAAACATAAATATTGAACTTATTTCTATAGACAGAACAAAATTCGATACACTCATCATTATTTAAATGGTTATTTGTATTTATCTTAGAAGCTTCTAGATCATGTTTCAGTAAGATCATTGTTCCCCTCCAGAGCAGGTCTGCCTTGTTGAGTATGCAGCCACTTTGTAACTTTGTAGCTGGAGTGTTTCAATCTCCTCATCTTGTTCTGTAATACATAGCACATCAATAGCCCTATCCGCAAGAAATGCATCCACCTCCTCTATCTTGTACCGAATAGATCTGATGTTGATGTGTAAGAGTGAGACTTTCGTACTCTTTTGGGGCGATATTTAGTCGATAGACGACGCTGTATGTTCTGAAAATGGTTGATAGTTACTCTCTTAGGTCACAAAGTAGTGCTCAAGTAATTATTTTTTGTGTTTTCTGGACTTTCTAACTTGTAGCTTCGTAAGAAACCAATAGTGAAGAAATACTAGTAACTTCGGGTGCCAGTCCTGACACAAATAAAAGGCACTTTTTCTGTGCAGTTTTGAGTACAGTATCCTCGTTGGTCCCTCTAAAGGGTGCTAGCCTTTGATTCTTTTTGCTCCCTCGCCGGTAGGCTTCGGTTCGATTGGCTTCCGGTTTTTAAAACCCCTTTTTTCTGGACCTCCCAAACCTCACTTTTCTGAGCTCCATCAGTGTTTTTCGAGTTTTGGATTTGTTGTTTTGACAGTTCCTTTTCTTCTTCTTCCTTATAAATACGCCACTGTCAACATCGGCTTCAGGATTTTCAGCATTCATGACTTCAATGTTCAAAAGCGCGTCGATCAAATTATTTGCGCATTCTGGCGCAGTTGCACCAGAGACAGTGGCGGATTTACGGAGTGGTGAGAGGTGGCGGGGGCTTTGTTCACCTATGGGGTGGGGTTTATGTTATTTAGATCCTGGGTTACCTCCGACTTTTAATGTTTTTTTTTTTGGCTGTATAGTTTAGAGCTCTTCACTTTTCCTTCCAGAGCAAGTCCTGTGGTGCTCTGTTTTTATCTTCAAGCTTGCTTGGTAGCTTCTATCCTTCCGTATTCAAAGGCTATCATGCTGCAATGGCGGTTTATGACCTGTATCGGCTTCCTCATGTTGACAACATCTAACACGAGTTCCATCGATAAATACGATGTTTTTTACCCAATCGCGAGCAGCACAGGATTGATGAAACAAACTCCCACAAAATACACACACCAAAGTAGGACTAATTCTCTTTTATAACACTTATCTTCTATTGTAATTAAATATGATAGCTTATGAGCTTTATGCTTCGCTATTCACTAATATGCAATTCGTCAATTTGTTAAATAAATAATATATTGTTTGTGCGATGTTGCCAAATTTATTGAAAAATCTTATTTTTTAAATTATATTACTACATTTCATTTTCCTCGCTATGTATTATACATCGGAAAGCTAGAAGACGCTGTTTTTAAGACAGGTATACTTCAGTTTGGTGGTCATAAGGAAAAAGTAAAAACGAAGTTCATTGAACTTAACTCAGGCAAAATTCAAAAAAGTAATAATAGGCGCCACTGAAATAAACAAGCTGTATAAACGAAAATAATTTTGAATTAAACATTCAAAACAAATGTATAACTTTTGCATATAACACTTTTATTTATCTGCAAGAATATATTCGTTCTACTTTTCCTCGACCTGACAACCCTCGTAGCACACTTATTATTCATTCGATTTAATTAAAACTTGGGTGATTTATAGGTATACCAAAAGCAATAATTCCGCCTACTCAAATTGAATATCCACCTCGGGCGTGCGGAGGTATTAAATATAAAATGGTTAAAAATGATACAGCCCATATTATAAGGGCAATCTCTACCAAAATGGGTTATACATTCGGATTAAGCGTACATCATTCATTAATTCAACTCATTTTACTAGATTTTGTAAAACCTTGAATAGCCTCGAAATAATAATTAGAGGATGCCCAACTGGAATGTAAAATCCAATTTTTTTTTAGGTTACTCTAATTCGTATTGCGAAATTTTGATCATTTCAATTAAGTATATCCGCATGCCTATGATGAATTTGTTATTTTTGGTATACCACCTATAATTCATCCAAGTTTCATAGTAAGCTACGAGGGTGTCAAGACGATTACAATTAAAGTGTATGTAAATATACCATTAAATTCGGAAAATAATATAAATATTTACGGGGTGTTTCATAAAAGAAATCCTCAACCGTTGCATACGAAGCTTTTCTTAGCGGGCGCGGGCTGTTCAAAATGATAGGGTAAAACAATTTAAACTATTATCATGTATCGTATATAATACGCTTGTTTGATGGGCAGGGCTTCCAACACAAAAAGTTGCAATCAATGCCCTTTACCTACATGTACAAAAATCTGCTTCCATATCGAAGTCGATAGCATAATGTATAAATTCAGCTTACATTGTCGAAGAAAAAATACCATACCCCGTATTCGTTGCAAAATGCTTCGCAATTATTCTAAAAACCATTAAATATAAAGCTCTAAAATGGTACCTACAGAACTAGCTAAACCAACTACAAAGTAAAAGCTATCATATCTAATAATTGTACACTACTCTTAACCTAGACCACTACATCAGCTAAATCGTCAATGGGTCGGGCCGTTCGCGACCGAACCGTACCATCATATAACATCAAGTAGGTACTCACCTGGTCCTGCAAGATCAAAGGCAGCGTGAAACAAAACAAAGCACAATCAGGCCAAGAAAGTCAGTCGGCGACGGTACTCCCAAGCTTTCGGTTAAACTTGACTTCACAAGAAGTGGATGACCGGTTTCATCGTGCTCTTGTTATAAGGAAAACGCGAGTACCTTTCAAGTGAATATATTTTGGGTTGTTGATATTTGTAAGGTAGGTGGTCATTTATTCACTGACAGTACCTAATAGGGTTTTCCATCGGTTTATTGCATGTAGTAACCCTCAGATATGCATCTGCTATGCAACCGAGGCTATGCTCTTACTAACAAAGCTTGATTTTGGGTTAGTTTTTGTCGGTCGTGCCCCCGGAGCGTGCCAAGCAAGCAGAGGGCCATATTAGTGGAATTATCAAAACATATTTAATGAAATATTATTCAGAAATATATAAAAACATAATAAATAAATATACTCAAGCAACCTCAACGTTATTCAAGAAACAGTATGTGCATGAAATAAGAGTTGAAGCCAATTGGTCCTGGTCGAGTAGCGAATATAGATTAGTCGACTGCATCTGTCATCACTGCTCAACTTCAGATACACAATGATGAACATTAAGATATAAATTAATGATAAATCAAAGATATAATCTTCACGAATTATCATAATTGTGTTAAATAACTAAATACTTTTTTTGATTTTAAATCCTTTGGAAGCGATTACTGATGATTTAAATCAAAGAGACCTTTCAGGTTAGATAAGTATTCGAATATGTTTATGATTGAAATTATTTTCACCAACTAAAATCATTTTGTTAATGATTTAAATAATTTTTGGGATTTTAAATCCTTGATGATGATTTAAATTAAGGGTTCCTTTACACGTTAGAAATATATTTGAATTATCAATATTTTCATAATTTAAATCAATTTCACGATACAAAATCATTGTGTTAAATATTTAAACACTTTTTTGATTTTAAATCCTTTGGAAACGATTAATGATTATTTAAATCGAGTATACTTTTCATGTTAGGGAAGTATTCGAATCTCAAGTACTATACGATTTAAATAATTTTCATGAATCAAAATCGTTTGGTTAATGAACTAAGTAGATATTTTGATTTTCATTTTAAATCCTTTGGAAGGATTTCAATAACTTGAAATAATTTAAATCAATAATTATTTTCACGTTATGGAAGTATTCGAATCATAATTATTATACGATATAAATTATTTTCACGAATCAATATCATTTTGTTATTGATCTATATACTTTTTGGGATTTTAAATCCTTTAGAAAGGATTGATGATGATTTAAATTAAGAATCCTTTACACGTTAAGGAAATATTTGAGTTATCAATGTTTTCATGGTTTAAATCATTTTCACGAAACAAAATATTTGTGTTAATTATTTAAATATTATTTTGATTCTAAATCTTTTGGAAACAATTAATGATTAATTTAATCGAATATACTTTTCATGTTAGGGAAGTATTCGAATCACAAATATCATACGTTTTAAATAATTTTCATGAATCAAAATCATTTGATAAAAGACCTAAGTATTTTGTTTTTAATTTTAATTATACTCAATAATTTGAAATAATTTAAATCAATAATTCTTTTCACATTATGGAAGTGTTTGAATCATAATTATTATGCGATAAAAATTATTTTCACGAATCAATATCATTTTGTTAATGATCTAAATACTTTTTTGATTTTAAATCCTTTCGAAACGAATGATAATGTATTAAATCAAAGATACTTTTTACGTTAAGGAAGTGCTCGAATCATAAATATTTTTATGATTTAAATAATTTTCACGAATCAAAATCATTTTAAGATCTAAATACTTTTTTTCTATTTTAAATTCTTTGAAATCGATTAATGATGTTTTAAATCAAATAAGTTTTTCATGTTAGGGAAGCAGTCGAATCATAAATCAACAGTTTTTGATTTTAAATACTTCTCACGCTAGGGCAGTATTCAAATAAAAAATATTTTTATGATTTAAATAACATCACTTTCACGAATCAAAATCACTTTGTTTAAATTCTAAACACTTTCTATTTTAAATCATTTGAATATGATTGATAATTATCTAAATCAAATATAGTTATCACATTAGGGAAGTATTCGAATCATAAAATATGATTTAAATAATTTTCACGCAAAAACATAATGTTGTTAGAGATCTAGATAGTTTGGAAATAATTGATGATGACTGATATCAACGATACTGTTCCCCTTAGGATAGTAGGTGTTTGAATAACAAATATTTTTATGATTATCTTTTTTTCACTAATCAAAATTATTTTGTTTAAGATGTTAATGCCTTTTTTATTTTAAATCCTTTAAAAATGATTGATGATGGTTTAAATCAAAGACACTTTTCACGTTAGAGTAGTATTCGAGTAATAAATATTTGTATGATTTAAATCATTTTCACGAATCAAAATCATTTTGATTTTAAATCTTTTGAAAACAACTCATAATTTTGGGCTTTAACAACTTAGAACAGTCCCTGTTAGTTGAGATAATGATATGCAGATGATTCGAATTGAAATGACTTAAATCGTTTTGAAATCATTTACAACTTTGAATATTCATAATATGGCTTCAATCTTGTTTGAATGATTTCAATGTTGCGATGATTTAAATAGTTTCGTAATGTTTTAAATATATATTTTTCAACCTTTCTAGAATAATTCGAACATGCGAACATATTTAAATATTTTCAGAATCATTTTAAACCATAAATCGTATTGAAAAAATTAAATCATAAATAAAAAATCATTGCCACACAAAATTATTTATAATCAATGATTTAAATAATTTAAGGTTACAAGATCGATTAAATTAGAGCAAAGTTTCCTGTTTTTAGGGCTATTTATAATCTGTTTACAGAGTTGCCAAACTATGTTTAGTTGCTGATCCATACGGGATTTTGTAAAATAGTCTAAACATATAATTTTGGAAAAATTCGAAAAGTACTGAATTTGGAAAATAGGTAAATAGGGAAGCTACTAATTTTTTTGATAAGCTTAAAATGATGTCATTGCCTTATCAGTGAAGTACTATGCCTCAAGTAAAAGGTCCCAATATTTCTTTGAATTACGGGCCTGGACATGTATTTAATTTTTTTAAAGCTTTCGATCTCTTAAAACCAAAATAAATTATTGGTTTTAGGAGATCGAAGGCTTCTAAAAAATTTACTAAAATATACCTAATCCAAACTAACCAAACCCTTAATTTAAAAAAATAAAGCTGGTACCTGTAACAAAAAATTAAATAACTCTCGTTCTTATCATTTTTAGCCCAATTTTTAATCCAAACTAAACCCAGTTTGGTAGTTCTGTAAACGGATTATGAATGGTCATCAAAAAAGGCAACTTTTCTCTAATTCAACCGATCCAATTTCAGAGATAGCAATACTGGTATCAATTACTTAATATAGGAAACAACTTAAATTATTATTATAATTTCGAGAACTTTCTAAACATTAAGTCAGAGACAAAATAGATGAAAAGTCTCTCTGATGTAATAAATTATCTTTTTACGTAACGCTATACTTAACCGGAAACTTTTCGAGTTTTTCCTTCGCCAAAGTTCAAAGTTGAGAGATAAGACTAATTTATTCGAAAGATAAGTTCTCAACCGTACACACAAGGAAGACTTATAATAAATTAAGACCGGAAAATCGTGTTTAAGGAAGTTGTGACGGGAATTATGTGACTCGAATTACTCGGCTAGATAAGTTTCCTTGTCGTTGGCTGTTTACATATTCATGATGGCCAAGGATGCGTATGCTTGGCGATTAGGTATTCATTGGCACAAGTTTGTTCAATTTCGATGTAAGAAACGCTTCTCATTTAAAAAAAATCCTATTTCGTGATCATTCAAGATCGATTTTCAGCCATTTTAAGCCGACACGAAAATGAAATTAAACTTATAAATCAAATTTCTCATATTCGCTACATTTTATTAGCATTTTTACCAAACAGTTTCACTAAATTTAAGCAAAGGCATTGAAAACTTTTCCTTCTACCATAAAAATTGCTTTTCCTTGTTCATTTTCAAGGCAGCTTTTTGAATTTAAATGAGTTTCTCCTCAATAGTAGCAGGAATATGCTACTTGCATTTATTATGCTCTGAAAAATTAACTGAGTTTTAATTTCGTTATTGGCAAACGAAAACAACAGGATGCAAGTCAGGGGTATATTCAAGTTGTGAATAATTTTACTGGAGCTCAGTTCAAATATTCATACGATACAAAACAGAAAATATTTTGCAAAATTGACTCGTGTTATGGAAGCAGCCTTTGATGCTTATTCAATAAGTGCTATTAGATTTATCGTAATAATTGTTATTAATAAATAGGCAATCCATTTTTATTTCCCAAATATAATATTACAAATCAGAAGTGTTTTTATTTTTAATGGCACATACATAGTTTCTGCTCATGCATAATTTTCTTTCCCAATAATAATATTACTCAAGTGAAGAAAACTGCTTCCAAAATCGAAGTAAACTTATTTGTACTTACAAGCAAATATAAAAGTCCGTTAGGAATTTACTTTTTTTTAAATGCAGAATAGGCCATAATAGAGGGACCCGAATTTAATCATTTTAATCAGTTTTCGTTTCTAAAATTTGTAAACCATTTTATTTATCACATTAAATTATTAAATTAGCGCTTAGATGATGCTGAAAGCTCGGTATCCCAAATTGACTGTTTGCGATTTTCTCAATCTGTCGGCGCTTTTCTCTGTCATAGTCGCAGTCTCCAGTCCATAAGTAGCCACGGGCAAAACATAGGCATCGTACATTTTTCTTTTTAGACACATAGGAATGGTTTGATTTTTGAAGATGTAATTTAGGCGACCGAAAGCACACCAGGATAGTCCAATTCTTCTTGTTATCTCTGCGGTCTGGTTTAATAATCAATTTTTCTCATATCTGTAATTTTGATAAAGTTGTTGAGCCTGAATTTCCCCACACTACCAAACCATAATTTATTACTGACTCTGCTAATGCAAAGTATATTGATCTCAGCGTTTTGAATGCTAAAATTTGACTAAGTGCATAAAATTGTGAATTAGATTTCTTACTTTTGTCGTTACATACTCAACATGTGCCTTCCAAGTGAGCCTTTCATCCAAAATAACACCAAGATATTTAAGACTACTTTTTCTTTTTATGATCATTTCACATTTACATTGCAGGCCCAAATCACATTCAGAGACATGCATTTTTATGCACTCCAAATCAGAATCGAGAGGAAAGTGAGAAAGTCACAAAATTGGTTTTCTCAACATTCAGAGACTATGGTCCAACCAGTTTTTGATCTTTTGTAATGCCTTTTCTGCTTTTAGTTTGTTGTCCTCCCAATCATTGCCGCTTATTATGATATTAGTATCATCGGCAAAGCAATAGGTAGTGATACTCTCATCCTCTATCTGTTCCATTATATCATTTATATAAATATTGAATAACAAAGTTGAGAGCACTGTACCCTGTGGCAGACCACATTCAACCTCTAATACTTCACTCGCCTGTCCAGAGACTAATGTGGCTTGTTTTCGTTTTGTAAGGTATGACTGAATAAAGTTATTTGGAATACCCCTGATTCTCATGTTATCCAAACGTTTAAGCAAAATTTGGTATGCCACAGTGTCAAATGCTTTCTTCAGGTCTAGAAAGATGCCTACCACTTTTTCCCCAGATCTAAGTTTTTTAGTATTTCTTCTGTTACTCTAACAAGGGCATTTTCGGTACTTGAGTTTTCCCTGAAAGCGAATTGATTTGAGTTGAGTAGGTTATTTTTCTCTAAAAAAGTTGTTAATTTCCTTCTGTAGCACTTCTCAATAATATTTCTTATTGTACTAGTTAGGGAAATAGGCCTAGAGTTGTTCATCTCCTTGTTTGTGTAAGAGTATGATTGTAGTGTTTTTTAATATAGTTGGGAAAACACCCGTACCAAAAGCTAGATTTGTTATATTTTTTTTGGGGAATACTTAAAGTTTCATTATATGTTTTATTATATTAGATGAGATGCCATCATCCTCTCCCTTTTCCCCATTTTTAAGGTTCATTACTTCCATAATTATATCATCTCTTGTCACAGGACTCAAAAAGAATGAAACATCACCCCTTCCCTCCCACACCACCCGATTCAGAGTGCATCTAGTAATTTTATTTGCCAACTGTTTTCCAATGTTACAAAAGTAGGAGTTAATCTCATTTGCAATCTGTTTTTTGTCTGTTATTTCTAAATTTACTAAATTATTAATGGATTTTATTTCTGCGTTACATGGTGGCCTCTCTAATCACCTACCATAATTTTTTTGGATCATTTAAATTTTTGTGTGCTAATAATTTATAGTAGTTATACTTAGAATTTTTTATTAGTTTACCCAACGTTTTTCGGTATTCTTGATATATATTCAACACAATAAAGTTATTAGGATTTAGTGCACATTCTCTTTTAAGGTGGTTTCTGTTTAAATTTTTACATAATTTAACTATTCAACATTGTTTTCCTGCAGAACATCATGCCACTGCTCACCCTCCAATTTTTTTGATAGTTCCTCATAATTTATTGTTACGAAAGAATTAGATTTTTCTCTCTTATCAACAGTTGTTTGTTAAGCCCAATCGGGTGGTGATCAGTGAGATAATTCTCCAAAACAACAGCCCTAACACCGTTGAAAAGGTCACTTTTACATTTAATAAAAAAATGCTCTAAACATGTACCCCCATTTTCTGAAACTCTAGTGGGTTCATTTATAGCGCTCATAAAACCATATCCCTGTAACAAAGTTAGGTAATTCTTATAGATAGATGCTTTAGATAACAAGTCTATATTAATGTCATCAACAAACACATACACTCTCTTTTGGTCCACGGTTGATTGCTGCAGTACTGTTTCTAAATTTTCCGTGAGTTCTTCCTTTTGAATGGTAAAACATCTATATGTAGCTAGTATCTCCACAATCCCTTGGTTTTTTTGAAGTGCAACCTTGATAATTTTTAAGTTATTTTCTTGGATTATCTCATCTTCAATGTGGAATTCACTTTTGACATAGATTATGCATCCATCGCATCTGTTAAGACTACTTTCATTAAAAAATAATCTATAGCCGGATACATTTGTGCAGTATACATTGTGGGTCTCAGACATAACTATAATATCAAAAGACTTCCCTAGTGATTCAAGGAACACTAAAAATTGATCAAAATTTGTATATTTATATGCTACGTATGTTGACATGCATAAGGTTAATGTCACTTGTATTATTTTCGAAGTAGTTTATTTGATGGCATAAGCTATCACTCACAGTTGCTTTAGAGATCATATATTCATCCAGAATATCATTTGGCACCATGAAGGTAAGATTTTAGTTACTTAATGTTATTTTTTTTAGTACTTAGAGTTTAGTTGCCATTTCTCCAGGTCAGATGCACATCTTATTTTTAAGGCCTGGTGAGTTTCATTAATTTTGAGAAAAATTGTACCGTTCACATAAAATGCTGCCCTATAATTTTTCCGTTTTCGAAGTCTGATTGAAAAGCATTATTTTAGGCACGGAGATGTCTTCATTGAAATAGATTTTTCTATCCTCCCCATCTAAGCCACATTGCTTTGTAGATATACCTTTTATGTCCTTTTTTTTTTAGGCACATCCTTTTTTGCTTGTTTATTGCTCAATTTCACCAAAATGTTTTCCATGTTTGTCCACTCTAAAACACTCTACAATTTAATTTTTTGAAGTTTGTAACTGCATGCCTGTTAAAATATTTTTAATGGTGCCTACCGTGTCTAGATTGGTCTGTTTTGGAACCCCAGCAATTGTCAGGTTTTTTTATTTTTCTGTGGCCTCAAAAGTCTCCATTCTCCCTTCTAATGTTTGCAATCGCTTCTTTAACTCCTCATTTTCGTTTTTAAATGCTTGATTTTCCACCAGAATGCTCTCGAACATTCGTTTTTGATCCTCAAAGGAGTCCGACGTAAACTGAATTGAGACCCCAAGTTCATTAATTTTTTTCTCGATCTTCTGCTCAACAGGGCTCCTGAAGGATTCTTTAATTATCTCCCTAAGCCTTTTTTTATCCATATCCAGAGAATTTTCGGATTTTTCTTCGTGTTGTTTTCGTTGTTCTAACCTCACTTTTGTCAATATTACAACATGCAAATTTCTCATTTTTGTTATGAATTATCACCCTGGTTGAACAGCTATGGTGGTAGCACGCCTACAGTTAACACACTCAGTATATTCTATGACTTTTACAATAATTGCACTTATTTTTACTTGGCGAAAATTTTGCGTGTCACCCTTCACTGACCTCACACCATTAGTACTAGAGATTTATTATATTTGACCGACTTCTCAATCAGGCTCAAGAACTTGAAGGTGATCATTAGTTCCGAACCCCTAGCTAAAGCCAGCTTGTTCTCTCGGTTGATAGGCGTCCAGCTTGGCATTTAACCTTGTGGTAATTATTTTGCTGAAGAGCTTGTATATTTAGGAAAGCAGGCTGATCGTGCGATAGTTTTCTAATTTCGATATGTCTCCTTTTTTTGTGAATAATAGTAATAATAGCGTTGTTCCATTTGCTAGGTGCTATCCCTTTATTCATTAAAAAGAAGCTTTAGGGCTCTTAATAGCTTATCTCCGCCACATTTGATAGCTTCTATAGTTATTTCTTATTTATTTCTTTTCATTCCAGAAAGAGCTGTTGTAATTTTTACTTAGGGTAATTTCTGGAATATCTTCCGTGCCCACATTTAGTATTTTAGATATTGGAGATGCTGGTCTGTGTAGAGTTCCTTATAAAAGCATTCCACTAGTCCTCTTTCCCACATTCCCTCTTTATCTGTGATAGTCTGACCTTGGTTGTTTTTTAGCATGCATATCGAAATGGCTGAGTTTAAGTGTGATTCCTGCCAGAAAATCGTCGCAGATAAGGATAAATATAAACTTCGCTGTATTGGGGAGTGTCGCCGGAATTTTTGTATGACCTGTACTGGGCTTGATAAGGCAACAACAAAGGTGCTCTGCCAACAAAAGTACCACAATATTAGATTTTTCTGCAGTGTCTGTGACTCTCCTACGTTAAGATATCTTCACGATAAGGTGTCACAGCTACAAGGATCGCAGATCTCTCTGGAGAATGTCGAAGCTCTGGGAACCTGTCTAAAGAAGAACAATGATCTCCTTCCAATCATTTCTGAAATTTACGACATCTTGAGTAACCATGACTCCAAATGGAAAATTTTATACAAAAAAATAGATGACACTCATAGCCTTCATACCAGATTCTCTGATAATAGACAAGAAACTTTATTCCATTCGATCAAGGAAATGAAACAAGATATTTTCAATCTGTCATCTATTTTCATGGACAATCATGATGAGTCTGTTAAAGTTCAGATTCACGACTCATCAAAGAAAGAGTTATTGAAGAAAATGGGCGGTATGCGAAAAAGTGTAAATCAAATGGCACTGACGATAGAAAAGTTAGCTGCCAAAGAGAAACCAATTATTAGGAGTAACCCACCAATAATAAAAAAATCGATTTCGACTCAGACCGACCATACAGATAACCATGACACAGTGGTTATTACTTCTCCTAAAGTCATTGCTCCCACACATCACATATCCTCCATAAAAGAAGACTGACATTATGTGGTAGTGTCCAAGATCCCACCACCTTATACAGCAAACCAGCTTGCACACTATGTCAAAGAAAAACTTGGAACTACTGACTTTATCCGATGCTTTCCAATGCTGAAGAATAAGGACTGTTCTCACTCCGATTTCAAGGTTGGTGTACAGCAAAAAGCCACCTAAAGTAGCTTAAGGACATAGGTATGTGGCCGCCGGGTACTGAAATAGTCACTGCCAATTCATCCTTAATACCCTTAAAGGTATCGCCGCCTGCAGCTAGTACTTTGTCCACTGGCTATCAACATTTTGTACCAGGCACTTTGGACGGCCGAAGCCTACCACCACGCTCTGATTCAACATCTGTACATATACCTGGAGGGGTGAGGTCTGTTGGGGTTGGCTCTAACAAGGAAGCTTTGGCTGCCATTAAGTCTCTTGCGCTGGAGAACTTGGAGGTTGTTGTGGAGAAAAGTGCGAAGAGGGATAGTGGGCTGGATCTGGACCCGATGACTCCACCTATAGTGCGGCTGTCGCGAGATTCGGATGCGTCTAATGGACGTTATTTGCTGGCTAGGCTGAGAGACCCCTCCATATTAAAGGCTCTTCGGCTGTTCCTTGCCTATTTCCATGACCAACCCTCCAGTGTGTGTTTTGAAGGGCACACCAACACCAGCATCAAATTAGCTCTAGCTTCGGAGGGACTTCCTGGTGACGTGAACTCCTTGCGTAAGTTATATTATCGCTTCCACGACGCCTACGGTATTGGTTCGGCTGAGGTTGATACGGATCTATCTGCCTTCAGGTTTTTCTTTTCATCGGAGAGACTTCAACACCTTCAGAAGGTTAGGAAAAGTCATGGCAATTATTTTGCTACTGGCTCTCCGATTAGACGGAAGAATTTTTAGATAGAATGACGCGAACAGAGGATCAAGCACCCTCTGAAAAATTGGATGATGGCAAGCTTAGTGTTTTTCTTATTAATGTTCAGTTCATAAGACACAAAACAGATGAATTATGAGTTGTGGACAGCCATTTGGTTTGCTTAATCCGCAAGCACGTATCTGTCATTCCAGATAGACCATTTCACAACTATCCACTTAGGAATACGGAGCATGATCTTTATCTGCCAACCCCACGTTCAGAGTTAGTTAAAAGCTCTATATTGTACAATGCAAAAAAAATGCACAATAATCTACCATTTGAACTGAAGTCAATAACATCTTTTCCCGCATTTCGCAGAACTTTGAGATTATACTTACTGGAGAGAGCCTTATACGCAGTCAACGACTTTTTTTTAATTAATACTTAATTTTGAGCATCTTACACACTGGTTTAATGATTTCATGTTTAATGCTTGGTGTTTAGTGTTTAGGATTTGATGTTAAATATTTTGATATTTAATATTTTACATATTTTGACCACGTACAATTTGCACAATTGTAGAGGGATCCATATCTGTTTACGGGTTTCGCTTTGGTAGTCTTTCCTTTTTAACGCTTTAACATTCTGTGGTCGCTTCCAATTGAAACCTTGTTAAGAACTGTGACGTCCGTCGTGAACAATGTCCTTTCTGTTCGAGATTATAAAGTATATCTCATTTTTGGTTTTCCCGCCTGGACTTATCCACGTCCACTTGCGTTACGGCTTTTTGTCAAAAAAGGAATTCATTAGGAAAACTTCATGTTCTTGCAGATAATTTACCAACTTGTCCCCTCTTTCGTTCCGTTCGCCATAACCATAGTCACCCACTGGTCCTTCAAATTCATCTCGCTTCTTCCCCATTTTTGCATTGAAATCTCCCAACAGTATTGTATAGTGTGTTGGTTTGTATTGTAGGGCTTCGCTAATATTATCATTATCGGAGCTAGATGTTGGGGCATATGCTTGGATGATTTTCAGATGGTATCGATTATTTAGTTTCATTAACATTAACATCACTCGTGGAGATATACTTTGAATTTCGAGTATATTGTTAACAAAGGTTTGATGGATGATAAATCCTACACCGCCTTCAGATGCCGTATCTTGGCCCTTATGGTGGAAGAGGTGACCACTTTTCAGGATTATGTAATTTTCCCCTTTTCTTCTAACTTCGCTTATACTACTATGTTCCATTATATTTATATTTGGTCTAAATCTTTTTCCAGTTCAAGCATTTTATCATCTGACAGCAAAGTTCTTACATTATAAGTTGTAGCATGCATTTGCCGCCCACGTTGGTAGCCTGGTCTAATCCGGGGATTTTTAGCACTCTCTGCTCTTGTCCTTCTCTGGCCGCTACCTTGGTCCTTGGTCAGGAGTACTTGAGCCGCCGAAGACTGAGGGTCGTTGCTGATCTGTTGTTTTCATCTTAAGGGGTTTTGGCAATGTTTCATATCAGCCGCTCCTAACATGCAGCCGTCCACTCTGGATCAGACGCTGCGTGGGAATCTTTTTAGTTTCACCTTCATCAATCTTCGTCTTAACTGAAATTATAAATTAGATTTTCTGATTTCGGTCTGAAAATAGACAAAAATATACAATTTATAGCATTTTTCACTTGTTTGTCTCTTGGCTCTCTGTCTGTGTTAGTGGTAAAATCAACGATCGGTCTTGACCATGAGAAAGCAATTTTTCTATGGTTACATATATATTTTAGCGCTAAAACTTCGGTTTCCCCTGTGACAAAACATATTTAAAACATTAGGCAATTATTTTATATGTTGGCATGTTTGCAATGGTTTTTCGTCGATATTAAATCGACACATTTACCGGCGAGCGTATATTTATTTAAAAAAGTGAAACGCTGTTGAAATTATAACCGAGAAAGCAAAAAATGTGTACGCTCGAACGGCATAAAATGGAAATTTAATTAATACCAATCATAAGTTCACTGTTTGCTTTCGATTTCCGTGACAAAGTAAATTTTGCTAAGTTTGCCACAAAATGAGCTTAAACAGAAACGAGTAAGTGCCTACGAACGCTCGCTAAAAAGGAGAATTGACGACTATGTTTGTGTAGATGTGCTACTAACCGCGTTTTACTTAAAAGGCTATGTTTACTTTACTGCTTGCCAAATAAATCCCAGCGAAGTTAATAAAATTGTTTTCTTAGTATCTTGTTACGCCTTAACATAGATACACTCAATAGCTCGTGCCAGTGGCGCCACCAGATCTCTTTTTCTATAATATTTAAAATCATACGTAATAAAGCGTAGAGGTATAAACTGTGCCATTGTGAGTCAATAAATTTCACTAGCCATTGTATCGAAACTATATCTAGAACGGAATAATATAACAATAAGAGAAAACAAAATTGCATTGTTTGTTAACAAGGAAAAAGCATATTCATTACGCGATATACAAAAGAGCTGATTATGTTGGCAATACCAACACATTTTACAGATTATATTATTCTATGGTAATACGCTCTTACGAAATGTTTCGCTTTTTATGTCCGGCCTAGGGTCGGCCAATATTATCGATATATTGATATATCGAATAAAAATACATATTTTTTAAATATCATCGGCATTTCGACACTGATATATCGATATATCGAATCTAATTGGAATTTCCTTCTTTCTTAATGTTGCGTTGGGCACCCCATCATGGGCAGTAGAGGATGAACCCTTTTTCCTCATCTCGTCAGGTCTTTCATTTTCAAGAAAGCCTCTGTGACTTGGTATCCAGAATAGCTTTACTGTATTTTTGTCCGCAACAGAACTCAGTTCATTCTGGCGTTCCCAGACCAGTTATTACGCGACGTGACTTTCTGGCTCATGGGAGCTTTAGGTGTCGCTTATCTGTCAGAGCTTAAGTAGATTCACCTATTTTGAAAGCTCTTATGATATTTCTCAAAGTACATTGAAGAATAGCATATGTTCCCGCTTGAAATATATTCGGAGAAAAAAATAAGTATTTTTCTGGTGCTAACCCACGTATTCTCGCCCCTGTGCTTTCCCCAGCTTTGGAGCCATCGGCCATTCCTCCAGAGAAGAAGTCTGGTTTATTTTTTATCCATACATTTCGCTCCTGAATAATTATCTAAAAGGGTGCTCACTTCACTCTTTCATATCTGACGTTAAAAAGCTTTGAGCTAAGCTCCCCAGATGCTCTCAACCCCACTCTTTGTACAGACATCACGTGATCGTGATATTTGCATTTCATTTCACCTTGAGAATATTTGATGGGTGGGGCGACTTCTAACGTTTCTCTAACTTTTCGTCATCTTTGATTGAGCTAGGCCTAGATCGTACTTGGTACTTAATATTCAGATCTCTCAGCCAAGAGGTTAGACAGAACTCAATCCAAAGAATCTAAATTACCTAATTAATCATATAGAAACTATATAATTTTTCAATAATAATAAATTAGGCAACGTGGATTTAACTGCTGAAACAGCTAAAAATTTTTACTGGAATATTATATTTGAATTAGTTGTTATTTTTAACACCCGCATACAATGTTCATTTTCCGAGAAAAAACTTAGCTTTAAATAGAAAAATGTGATTTTTGAAATCATTGATAACAAGCATTTCATTATTTTTTTGATGTTTATTACCAAGTATTTCCAAAATGGTGAAAGCAAAATATAATATCAAATATTACTTAAGAAAAAAAATTTTTTTTTGAGTTTTACGATAATTATTTGTTTTATTTGATGACGTATTCTGGTGACTCTGAAAACTCTAATAACTTTTGTATTTAATTTTTTTTTGTAGATATAGTTAGTTTTAAATAAATCGTTTAAATGAAACTGTTGTTATGTATCGATATATTCGATGTATGGATGAATCACATATTATATCGATATTCGATCTGCAATATCTTTCAGCCCCAGTCCGGACTAATTAGTTTTAGTCTAGCAAATAGATTAGTTTAGGGGCTTAAGGGCTATTAGCCTCCACACTGCGACTTTTTCAGATCTACGCCCCCAAATTCGCTTAAAAATAAAATTACAAAATTAACTAGCTTTGCCGTTGATGCAGAAACACGGTTTAGATCTGCTGTTTAAACCATCCTTTAGGCATTTACCGTCCTTCGTCTCCGAAGAAATTTGCAATTTTAAAATATCGAGCCATTTTCGATGATGTCATCCGTCACCTGTCAACTTTGACAGACGTCATCTAATTTGTCGGCTAAGCGAACTACATCATTTTAGGATTTAGGTCAAACATGTTTTTTTTTAATTCAACCTAACCTAAAAATTACAACTTATGTTTTGACAGTTGCCAAATAACTTTATCAAAAATGGCATGGCCCAAGTGGAGGGTTTTGACAGTTGAGAAATGACGTTTACGAACCAGCACAAATCGTCGAATTTTGCCTGACGAACACTTTGACAATTGATATTTTTTTCTGATATTTTTGTCTTGTCTATTTAATGTAAGGAATTTTTTCTAGTTAATTTCCTGTAGGCAGTACTGAAATCGTCTAAAAATTCAGTAAACTTCTTATCATTGCGAATTCTATGAAAATTTCAATTTTAATAATGAATTTTTCATTTAATGCTTATTTATTTATTTACTAACGGACAATGTTCAACTGGAAAAATACTAGTTTTTATTAGGAATATAATATATTCGTTCAGCTTAAATATATTGCAATATATATTAAATATAAAATTTAAAACGATTCATTCGAATACCTTGGAATTCTATCATACAATTTGCCGTGTATAATAAATAGGTAGATAACTCGCATTAATTATTAATGTTTTCATTATATAAGAAATCCGCAATTAATTAATTTATTCATAGAATGGCTTTCATATACATTATTAAATCATTTATATGTTTTTGTTTACTTTGTTAGATAATTTTATGTAATCGATATTTATCCCGTTTCTTAATCGTTGTTTTATCGTTGCAGTTGTGGAGACATAAATGTTAAGCACTATTATATAATCCATTTTTTATTCGTGTTGCGGTAATTATTCTTCGCTTCTACGTCCTTCTATGACAGATAGTTGGTAGGTCTCATTTTATGTCCTATCAGCGCACAGAGTTTTAAGAATGTGATAAGTAAACAATCACCCCGGCCGGCCCTGTACCAAGCCATATCCATCAGTTCATTTTATTGTGCCGTCACGTGCAGTACGTTTTATTTAGTGCGAAGTGCGATGCCGAAAATAAGTGGAAATAGAAGACATGCTGACGAGTTGGGAAACATAAGTCAGTGATTCATAATTTTTAGGTAATTAAATCTTTTTGAATTATAATATGGTGATGAAAATATCACCTACAAATCATTGTTTGTCTAGAGGATTATCGTAAAGCATTCAAATTAATTTCCAAGAATTATTATATAGCAAAATAGAATTGCAGGATGCATACTTCCTTTTGCCTATTGATAGTGTCAGAGGATTACGCCTGTATTGTCAAAAAAAAAAAACACTTGCAGTCTTTTACAGCCTTTAATAACGTAGAAAACATACTTTCATAAGTAAACACGAAAAATAACTGCGCATCGGGCATTAGTCATACTGCTAAGCTAAAAACTGTTTGCGAGGCGGTACGGGCGGCGTAGAATGCTTACTCCGCATTTGCTGGGCCGCTGCGCTGATAAAATTACAGTAGGAAATATAAAACATATCTAAGGGTTTATTTTAAAGATCACATAGGAATTTAAATTGTGTACCATTTGGTTAAATATAACATCTTTACTTTTTACAAAACTCCTTAGGCCAGTCGTTAAATATTTAAGACGAGTGTAATCACTCGGGTTTAAAATAAAACGACGAAAATTAATTAAGCACCCCAAATTACTGTATTAAACTCTTTACAACTTACACGCTGTCGGCGTATGACTAAGTATGACTAAAACTCTCGATACCGTGTTATATAATATAATTCGGATACCTACCGAACTACACGTAGTAAGCAAAAAACAATAAATAGATGAAAATATTTATGATTTTATGATAGCTAAATTGGTGAATAACCATAACAGGGGCCAAAGCAGTTCAAGAGTCCTTAGGGTTTATCATAAATAAGGAAAAATATATTTGCGCCTAGACAGGAGGTGGAATATTTGGGCTATATGTTTAATTCTAAACAAATGATCTGAGAATTATCAGAAGGAGAAAGAAGTTTAATTAAAAAATTATTGTCTGTAGAAATTGATGTCTGTTGTATAGGGTGTTAGTTGTTTTGACTAAAATGTCACCCGCAAAAATGGCTCGACAGTTTATAACATTATGTTTCATATTAAAAGGCCTTGGGATCAGCTTTCGAAACGAAAGTTTCGAAGCTGTTGAGGCCTGTAACTTATTAACTAATATATATATCCTAGAACGAAAAGTAAAGCTAAAACCAAAAACAATTGAAATAACAGATTAAATGTATAATAGACATATGTAGAAAAATGAAGTAGTAAAAATAGAAAAGAAGAAGGAAGAAGGAAAAGAAGAAATAAAGTATACTTTACAGGGTGTTAGTTGTTTTGACTAAAATATCACCCGCAGACTATTGTCTGCAAAATAGCTGTATACTTTACAGGGTGTTAGTTGTTTTGACTAAAATGTCACCCGCAGACCATTGTCTGCAAAATAGCGGTATACTTTACAGGGTGTTAGTTGCTTTGACTAAAATATCACCCGCAGACCATTGTCTGCAAAATAGCTGTATACTTTACAGGGTGTTAGTTGTTTTGACTAAAATATCACCCGCAGACCATTGTCTGCAAACTAGCTGTATACTTTACAGGGTGTTAGTTGTTTTGACTAAAATATCACCCGCAGACCATTGTCTGCAAGATAGCTGTATACTTTACAGGGTGTTAGTTGTTTTGACTAAAATATCACCCGCAAACCATTGTCTGCAAAATAGCTGTATACTTCACAGGGTGTTAGTTGTTTTAACTAAAATATCACCTGCAGATTTGTTGCTGCAAATTTAATTATTTCAAAATTTTTCATCTCTTTTTTTTAGAGTCGAATTCCGATTTCAGCGACTCAGAAGAAGGTGGCTACACGGCCACCGATACATTAAATAAGGGAAAAACGGAAACCACTTCGAATAAAAATAGCGAGTGTTCATCATAATGCTTTTCTTAAAAAGGAAATTTGAAATAAATCCGTTTATAAATGAAGACAGTACAACAGCTGCAAATTCAAATCCCATAGGTACTACTTGTTTGGCACAAATTTCTTTCAAAAGCAAAATCATGCCAGGAGATAAAAGGAAAAGGCGGCAGCTGAAATTAGTAATAATAATAATAATAATAATAATAATAATAATAATTATAATAATAATATGATATATTTTTACTCAGGGTGGCCGTTTTACAAGCAAAGGTTAAAAGAGGAGAGGATGGACCAGAAACGGAGTTATTGAAATAATTCGGGTTTGTGAGATTCGAACGGTTGCATCTCTAGTGGGGAAGCTAGTATTGATATCACCTGCCTTGATTTATGAATGGTTTCATGTGAAACCATTTGAGATAATTAGACTAAAAGCTCTAAGACAAAACTATAATAACTTTAAGACATGTTTATTCCGAAGTAATTAAACCAGGAACTAAACTGGTGGTTACATAATATTAAGAGATCCAAAAAACAAATAGATCAAAAATATTTCTGTGGGGAAACATTTTCAAATGCGTCAAAAAATTGGGTTGCTAGAGAATTTTGGGAGCAACAGGGAAGCTATAATATCGTAGTAACTGTTTGGAACTATATGCTGCGTTTTACGCCCTCAAATGTTTCGCAGGCAATCTGCCTACAGGGAACATTATTATTACTTCTTATAGATAATGTAACTGCATTAATAAGATGGGTAGTGTTCGACATTCTCTATTAAGTGAGATAACCTATTAAGTAAGATAACTAGAATTATCTGGGGCTGGGGCGAATCGGGGAAAATATTTATATTTGCTCCATATAAAAACACAAAGTATAATATCGAAGCCGATTCTATGTCCAGAAATTAGATTAAAGATACCGAAGTTGAATTAAATAACAATAGTTTCTTTTTTCAAGTTATAAATAGGTACGGTACCCCAGATATTGATCTTTTTGCTTCCAAGGTCAATGGAAAATGTAAGAAATATGTTCAGGGAACCAGGCCCAGACAGCATATGTGTTGACGCATTCACGTTAAATTGGCAGGAAATGGATTTCTATGCTCTTCCACCATTTTCACTAATTTAAAGAGTATTGCAAATAATAATAATAATAATAATAATAATAATAATAATAATAATAAATAAATAAATAAATAAAGGTAGACAAAGCTACGGGTATTTTGATAGTGCCAAATTGATCAACACAGTCATATTAGATTAACCTCTTAATAGATGAATTAATATTTCCCCCCAGCAAGAAACTGAATTTTTCGCCTGGGAGAACCATCCCCTTCACAAACAGTTTCCCTGGTGGCAGGCAAGTTATCGGGGAATCATTAAGATAAAAAGGTAATCCCACAAGAGGCTTCCGGTCATGTTAGCATCTATCTCGGAAAACACTCTCAGAAAGAGTACACCAATTACTTTAAAAAATGGTGGACATTTTCCCTAAGAAATGAGTACGATCCATACACTTATCAATTGGATTTAGTTGTATTATTTATTCTGTAAAAATATGTATGTAGGGCTTTCGTACTTAAGCCTTAATAATTATTATAATAGGTCAGTGTTATTATTGATTTTTGGGATCAATTGGGATGATGAAAATATTTAAAACGATTCCTTTTAGTGGTATTTACAATAAGAAGCCAGCAACCTCTAGATATTCTATAACGTAGAATCCTAGTCCAGTATAAGATTTTTTGAGTAGAATTTTTTCTTTTGGATTCCTTAACTCTTAATGATTTAGCTCTAGCACTAGTTTCATGGCTCCTGCTCACCGCGAGCCAAAAGAGTTTGGTCAATTTCACAGATATCTATAGATAAAATATACCACAATGATAGAGGATTGAAATAAAATTCTGGAAAATTAAAAACATCTGACGATGGCGTTGGAAAAAAAAAAAGAAAAAAAAAACAACCATATTTCGTTTTTCCTTTCGTCCTAGACAAACTCTAATTATAATACTGATAATAATACTAGGGATAATTAGTACACTGCTTTAGATGTTTCAAAATAACAAAACTTCAATTATGTCTGGCCTCGACAATAGTACATTATATACGAATAAAGGAATCATACCGTATATTTATTTATACCGTGCTATAGACCATGCAGCAACTTGGGCCGCTTTTAGGTCGGGTTTGGATATTGATTTAATTCGACAGAGAAGTCCACTGTTTTAACAAATTACATAATCTACCGTTAGCTAATACAAAGCGGTTTTGCTAAATGCATAATAGATAATATAAATATTAACCATTCAGGAGGGGTTATAACAAAAAAAAATAAAAAAAAAAAAAAAAGAAGGAAAAAAAAAACCATTGTAAAGTATATGACTAACTAAATTAAGAAATTAAGTAGCAATTTGTTTAGGTTCTTTTACGTTCGTGTATACATCTATATGTGTGTGTGTGTGTGTGTAGTTGCTTTCATACTATAGTTCTGCACTAAAATCGCACTGTATTTTTCTTTAAACATCTACCAACTATCTGTCATAGAAGGACGTAGAAGCGAAGAATAATTATAAGATTAATCGACTTACCTGTAAGGAAGATCAATCTTAATTATTCGAGCTTCGTAGTCCTTCTATGATAGGGCCCACCACACCCTTATACGTAATCCCAGACCAGTGCGATTTCTTCCGTCACAAATGAACTGATGGATATGGCTTGGTACAGGGCCGGCCGGGGTGATTGTTTACTTATCACATTCTTAAAACTCTGTGCGCTGATAGGACATAAAATGAGACCTACCAACTATCTGTCATAGAAGGACTACGAAGCTCGAATAATTAAGATTGATCTTCCTTACAGGTAAGTCGATTAATCTTATAAATATGCACCTTTAGTAATGCTCAGATAACAACTAGATTATTTATAGGAGGTTGCGCAGTTATTTCACATATTAGTCTATAATAAAGTATGTAGCATGTTTCCTAGAAATTTAAATATTGTCATGTACCGTTGATTAATAAAGGTTAAAACAAGTTTTCTTTTCATAATTTAAACGACAGAAAAAGCGCAATATTGTGTCTTGAATATATTATTGAAAGCGTCAGTGACGTGCGATGGGTTTTTTTAAGCGAGAAAGCCTTCCGAAGAACTAAGGTTTAAGGTTAGTTTGGCTTATCTACTTACTCAGTAACACTTGTAAATTGTAAATAATATGCAGCCAATGACATACGTTTCTCGTCTACTGAAATTCAACAAAATCAAATTTAAGCGCCACCATAGTGGCGGATTAAGATTACCCTTGGCAGACAAAAATTATATGAAATTTAATAATGGAAAACAAAATTGAGAGACGATTCGATCATTTTCAAGAACCGCACACCACTGGTGCCAACGACTTCAGTACTTATAAAGCAATATGATATAGGATTACTTAAACAACACTTACTTTAATAAATAAATAAACTAGAAAAGAAAGACAGAAATTTAAGAAAAGAGAAAAGAAAGAAATTATGAAATACATGAATGGATAAATAAATAAATAAACAAAGAAAATAAATAAATAAAGTAAGAAGCAAGATTAGAAATACGAAGATAAATAAATATATATTGATTTTCAGAAGTGTTTATTACCAAAACTTCTATGTCTGTGACATTTAATGCCTTTCTCAAAAACACGTACATGTTAAGAGAAGCTTAACTTGATCTATTCCCAAAGATATGCAACATCACTGTTAATCAATTAATAAATATTAATAAATAAATACAGAATGAGAGAAAGAAATAGAAAAAAAACGTAAGGAATAACTACTTATTACCAAAGGTCCAACGCAATATGCAAAGGAAACAAATATACTGAGAGTAAAATTTAATAAAAGAAAGAAGCTAACTAAATAAATAAAATATTAAATAAATTTCTTCATATTAATTTTCAGAAATATGCGTTACCAAACATCGATGTCCATATCATTTAATTAACCCAAACTAACCTATTACCAAAGGTTCAATGTAATATGCATCAGAACAAAACATCACGAAATAAACAAAGAAATATGAACGGAAATAATTAAAAACAGAAATACAGAACGAATAAATTAATGAAAGAAAGACACTAGAAAATTTAAAAATAAATTTCGTCACATTAATTGACAGAAATATGTATTACCAAAGCTTCAATGTCCATATTATTTAATTAACCCAAATCAACCCATTACCAAAGGTTCAATGTAATATGCGTCAGAATTATCTAGCAATAAATAAACAAAGAAAGGTGAAAAAAAGAATTAAAGACAGAAAGGCAGAACGAAAAAATTAATAAAAGAAACTAGGAAATTTATGAATAAATATCTTCACATTAATTTACAGAAATATGTATTACCAAAGCTTTATTGTCCATATTATTTATTTAACCCTTGCTATTACCAAATATTGAAACAAAGAAACGTGAAAGGAAAGACATAAAGACAGAACGAAAAAAAAAATAAAAGAAAAAAAAATAGGAATTTACAAATAATTATATCTTTACATGAATTTACAGAAATATGTGTTACAAAAGCTTCAATGTCCATATTATTTAATTAACCTAAACCAACCTATTAGCAAAGGTTCAATGTAATATGCATCAGAACTATCTATTAAAAAAAAAAGAAATAAAGACAGAAAGACAGAACGAAACAATTAGCCAAAGAAATATATATATAAATATCTTAACATTAATTTACAGGAATATGTATTACCAAAGGTTCAATGTAATATGGATCAAAAATATCTAGTAATAAATAAACAAAGAAATGTGAAGAGAAAGAAATAAAGACAGAAATACAGAATGAAAAAGTTAATGAAAGAAAGGAACCAAAAAATGTATAAATAAATATCTTTACATTAATTTCCAGAAACATGTATTACCAAAGCTTCAATATCCATATTATTTAATTATTTTTCCAAAAACGCATAGCTTCATTTTAGGAGACGCTAAATTTGATCTATTCCCGATGATATGGACATACCTACTATTTAAAATAAAGAAATAAATAAAGAATATAAGGACGAAAAGAGTAATGAATATTTTCCTATTTATTTTCAACAGTGTATCTCAGTAGCGATTTTGTTAAGAAATACTTACACACAAACATACAAACTTCCAGAAATATGTAACTCTAATGTCTATAAATAAATTAATAAATAAAGAAGGAAATAGAGAAAGAAACAAGAAAGCAAGAAAAAGAACAAATGGATGAGTGTAAAAATATACAAATAAGAAATATATATCTTAACTTTCTTAAAGATACAAGGAAAGAAAAAGTATAACGTATGAAATACGTAATAAATAAAAAAAAAGTAAAGAATTAAAGAAACGGATTAAAAAAAAGGAAAAAATATAAAATAAATAAATATTAAAGGGAGTAAATAAAGAAACAAGAAAAAACGAAAAGAGCAAATAAAAAAAACAAAGACACTTAAATAAATGAACAATTAAATAAGCAAATTTATAGTAATTTTTAAAAGCATTTGTTATCAAAACTTTATTAAAAATGTAATATTTTTTAATACATTTTCAGAGATGCTTAACTTTTTATATTTTCAAAGAAGATTGAGAAATAAAATATAAATAAATGAAATAAATAAAGGTAGTAATTAACAAATACGAGCAATATTGCTGTTTCTGTATAATTATGAGGTAACAAACACGTACATATTTTAAGAGATGCTTCATTTGACCTATTCTGAAAGATGTTTGCAATAAAATGAGGGAGAAATAATAAAAAATAATTAACTTAATAAGTTTATTAAGTTTTTCGTCAGAAATGTTATTAACCCAAACTAGGAGTATGTTATTTTAAAATGCCTAAGCGAATCTCCTTTTAATTTCACACCGAACGGTCTCAACTGGATTAAAACGGTGACGATGTGTGTGATGGGAGTTTAATCGCTCTGTTTTTCTTCTGATTTTAATTTCTCCGCGTGAGTCGTGTTTGGCTAAAATAGCAGAAGATGGAGTTATTCAATGGAATAATAACTCTACTCTAAGTACCATTAAATAACAAGCATATTTACTTACTTTTAAAGAACAATGAATGCGAGAAAAGTATAGTCATTTTATTCCATTTATTGTACGTTAACCTCTGACGAATGTATTTTTTTCTCCACGGAGAACTATTAATTTAGCGAACTTTCACGCGATATAATGTTTGTAGAAAGTACGATAAGTAACTGTTCATTTTTATTAAATAAATTGAACAATATATATCGCTTATTGCTAATGGACCCGAGGTAATTAATGAAACAAACACCTTATACTCGTAAATGACATGATATTTGCATAACGGTTATAAGTTTTTTTTTATATATATTTTTTATTGCCGCAATTATTATTCTGGGTCGCGACTGTAGTAATAAAAAGATTTTTCTCCAATATATTGGATTTCTAATTGCATACAGAACGGACAAATAATGAAGATCAAAAATTAAGGTGCAAAAATATCATCCTGTATACGAGGATGGCGAGAAAAGTGCGACAGCCAAAACCGTATGTGCATCGTTGAAATATTTACGCATCTTCGAGGTTATAATAATCATGGTGATTTTACAAAAATTAGTTTTGCTTTACTAATACTTTGCAATTTTTTAACCACATTGTATATTGTGAATTTGAATTTTATGTTAGTCACCTTTAATCTTGAAAAAGTATCCAAAAATTTTATTTCCATGATATAACTGACAAATTTGAAGAAGATTTAATACTTTTCCTAAAATGCATTTTATGTTTCAATTTTTTAAAATTTTTATTATCAATTTTACAGACAATATACAAAAGAGCTTTTTGCTAAATTTTTTCAATATAAGTCTTGAATTTTCTTCGCAAAAATATAGGGAGATAAATGTATGAAACAAGAAAAGAAAGAAATAACTAAATAAAGAAGAAATAAATATGTAAGTAAATAAATATATTGATACTCGTTTTCAGAAATGCCTATTACCAAAACCTCAATGTTCATAATCTTTTTTGTTAATTTTTCACCTTATGACACACTTACATCTTAAAAACCGCTTAACTTGAACTATTTCCAAAGATACGCAACATAACTATTAAGCAATAAATAAATACAGAATGAGAGAAAGAAATCAGAAAAAAAAGGAACCTAAAAAGTACCTAAATAAATAAGTAAATAAAGAAAGAGAGGAAGTAAAAAAAATGCAGAAAAAGGAAAATAAATAAATAAATAACAAAGGGATTAAATGCAGAAAAATATAATTTTACTGTTATGATTGCCTTAATAGAAACTTTGTTCTTTCTGCAGAAGTTTTTCAACTTTCAAGATGTTTGTTCTTGTTGACCTTATTTTCGATTTCCTAATTGCTTTGTTTAACTTATCCTTGATTTAACATTGTCCAAATTAGTTTAGGATGAAATTTTCCATGAAATCAATAAGAAGAAGGTTTTTCGTATGGAGCCCGATTCCTGCCAGTTACAGAAAGAGTCTTAATTCATTTATTCGATTTCATTTCCATGAAAAAGCTCACAAATTTAAAGAAGATTTAATACTTTTTTTTAAATGCATTGCATGTTTTAATGTTGAGATTTTTATTCGGTTTTACAGAACATTTAAAAAAGGATCTTTTTTCCAAATTTTCCCAATATTTTTCTTGAATTTCCTCCACAAGGGCGCCTTTTTGGGAAAAAATATAGGAGGAAAAAGTACGAAGCAAAAAAAGAAAGAAAGAACTAAATAAAGAAGAAAGAAATACGTAAATAAATAAATATATTGATATTCGTTTTCAGAATTGCTTATTACCAAAGCCTTCATGTTCATCACCTTTAACCAGTTTTTCTGTGAGTGTTGCTCAATTTTGTAATAATCTTTCACTTACGATTTCCTCATGAAACACTTACACCTTAAAAACCGCCTAGCTTGAACTACACTCGAAGATAGGCAACATAACTATTAATCAATAAATAATTACAGAATGGGAGAAAGAAATAAGGGAATAAAAAATTAGTAAAGAAAGAAAAAAAAGGAATGTAAGAAGTACGTAAATGAATAAATAAAGAAAGAGATAAAGCAATTTGGATATAAAGCGCCATCCTATGTGTTACTTTGGGGGTAGTTTTCGCAATTGGTTTTATATCAACGTTTTGCGATTTTCGTTTGTTTATTTTCATAGGTCCAAAAGATAATATGGTGTAAACTCTTGTAATAAACAAATTAATGTTTCTCAATTAAAACTTTATCAATTTTAAAAAGTTTACAATATATTTACACTCCGAAGAGTACTTCGCCCGTATAATCGCACCATAATTAATAAAATTGTAGCACGCCCAGCCGGCACACTTACTTTATAACGTCCCCAGTTCATCTCATAATAAATCGGAATTTTATGTTTTGTTACGACATACTAATTACGTCCATCATTCGCGCTATATGTAATAGTCTCGTTAAAAGAAAGTAAAATGTTTAGCGTTCGTATTAATTAATGATGGCGCGAATATTAAATCCCAACTTTTACTTTTCGGTTCCGAGTCCGCAAATTGCCGCAATGACGTGATTGATTATGCGCTTTGACTGGTTCTGGTAACGTTCTGACAACATGCGGCGGTGGCACCAAAGAAAAATTATTTAAAAAAATAGGATCTTTCGAGTATAACGCCGTTGAAACTAACAACACCAGCGTCCGAAGGAGGGCCTAAGTAATGCTACGTTATAATAGTTTATTTCTAGGAAATATTTAATATTCACCTACCAGCCATAATTCAGAGAAAAACTTGTACGTAAGTGCGAGGCCAAACAAGATATACAGGAGCAAGTCGTTACATAAACCTCACCGCGCTTTTATGCATTCTTTTACTTATATTTTTACAATTGAACCGGTGGGTAGGTAGTTAGAGCACGCACGTTACGTAATATATATTTTTCGCATATTTCCGCTAAGCATTTACAACTACAAGGAGCGACCAATTTGAACTTCCTCTGAATACAATGAAATGACCGACTGAAAAATCAAAAACCTTTTTCGTTAACCGCCATTTTTATTTTTATACCACGACGATGAAAAACGAATGTTATGGAAAAGGAAGATAAATTATCATAAATTTAGTAGATATGAGTTTATAATGACACATATAAAAGCAATCATCACCAAACGAAATAATGAAACCATTAAGGATATTACGAAAATATTAAGCTCGATCATTACGTACGTACCCGACTCTCCAATTAAAACTGAAGAGATAAGCGCTGTAATTAATAACAAACTCTATACGACCGTCGCATCGATAAATTATCGGAAATATTAGCATGAGACCACCTTAGAGACAGGAGTATATGAAGATCGAATCTGAGCGACGGAACCTAAAACGCAGGACTGAACTTAGCATGCAGGATGAATTATTGTTTTCCATAAACTTTAGTTTCTATTCTCATTGTTCAGCCTCCAAGTGATATCCAAAAACAATAAGATTTTTTGGATATTGGCTAGAATTTGCATTTGTTTACGCAATCGGACGCTTTGACGTGGTCCACGAAGCATGCAGAGCGCGAAAATTAATGCTGTAGTTCAATCAAGCGGTGATCTTACTTTCTAATCATCCTTTCCATAAGATGTAATACATTTTGTACTGCAGCTTTCTAATGTCGTGTCATTCGATCTACTTTAACCTACGCCTATGTCAACGTACCGAATATATAATCAACCAATTAATGACGTAATACACGCCGATCTTGTTTATCCGAAGTCGTCTTCAGTAAAATATCGAAGCCATTAAAAGAATTATTGAAATATTGCGAACTTAATTAAAGTTGAAGAGATAGACGACTTATTAAATAAGACGATCGTCCATAAATTACTGATACTATTAGCGAACGAAGCCTCTTAGATGAGCCGAGTATATTAACAGGAAACTTTCATAAATATGTCGAATGCAGAGTCGGCATAGGAATATTTGGAAGGTTTTTATAATGTACTTCAAGATTGAGACGAGGAGCCCAGAAATTTAAAGTAAACCAGACCAATGGTCCAAAAAGGAGAAGAGGAAAAATAAGAGGTATGCAACACTAATAGATCGCCAGACTGGACAAAGCTGAGAAAAAGCCCCCGAAAAGGGAGAGGAATGAGTGAAATTAATTTTGACAAAAAGATGCCTGAAATTCAAATCCACATCAACAGGTGACAAAAGACTTGTATGATTAACAATTCGAAAATTAAATAAATTACTTATAGCCAGCTAGAACGCTAAAGACAGAGAAAAGGCTTCTAGAAAAAGGTTTCCAGAAAATGGAAGAAAGTCGAAACTCAATTTAACACAAAGCGGCTTGAAATTCAAAGTAGAACAGCTCAATTGCCTATGAAGAAGAAGACAGATAAATAGTCAAAAAGAAGAGCGGACAAGATCGAGGAGAAGGCCTTTAGAGAAGTGGTTGGAAGGGAAGTTGAAATTTAATCTCATATAGAGAGGCTTCAGAATTCAAGGATATTTAAAGAAGGTAAAGATGCAAATAAAACTTGTAAAAAATCAGATCGGTCAAGACGGAGGAGAAGACCTCCAAAGGAAAGCTGAGACTCGACGTCAAAAGACGGCAGGGGAGAGTGTTGAAATTTAATTTTATAGGAAGCGACTTAAAACTCAATGACTGTTCTACATTCTGCAGTCCTAAACCATCTACTGGTTTTATTTACTTTACCTCGTCTTCTTCTTGGACAATTGATTTATGCTACTTTGAATTTCAAGCCTCTTCTATGATGAAGTCAAGTCTCAACTTTCTATTCTTTTAGAAGCCTTCGCATCCGTCTTGATCGATGTGATTTTTTAGAAGTTTTATTTGCATCTTGGCCTCCTTTAAATGCCCTTAAATTCTTAAGACTCTTTCTGTGAAATTAAATTTCAACTTTCCTTCTACTTCTTAGTCTAATTGTCTTATTGTTCTTCTTTGAGTATCTATTTGTCTTTTTCTTCATAGGCAATTGGGCTCGTGTACGTTGAATTTCAAGCCGCTTTCTGTAAAATTGAGTTTTGACTTTCTCCCATTTGTTGGGAACCTTCTTCGTCCTGAATATTTCAATCTTATTTGCGTCTAATCTTCCTGCTTGGTTGATAATTTAAATTTGAGGCCTCTTCTTGCGATGTTGATTGAGGGAAAGGCCTCCATAAAAGTGAAAGGAAAGTTGATATTTAACCTCACAGAAAGAGGCTTAAAAGATGGAAGTTATTCGAACAATTATCTAATAAGAAGACGACCAAGACGTAAATAAGACTTGTAGATTACAAAATCAAAGAAGACTTGAAGAGAAGCCTCTAAAGATACAGTAGGAAAGTTCTCTACTTTTCTACTGTACAAAAGCGACTTGACATTAAAAATAAGAAGAAGTAGGGAGTAAATAGAATCAATAGTGGCTAGAGCCGAAGAAAACGGGAAAATGTTCACCAAAATGGTCGAAGGTAAGTTATTGGAACTCAATATCACCGGAAGAGGCCTGAAATTCAAATTATGTACCAAGCAGCAAGACAAGGTGCAAATGATACTGAGAAATCCAGAGCTGAAAGGAACTCCAGAAAAAGAGAGAAAATTGAAAGTTAATTTTACCGAAAACGGCTGAAAATTCAAAGTAAATCAGACCAATTGCCTAAGAAGAAGAAGACAAATAAGTAATCAAAGAAGCAAAAAAGAGAAATAGATAATCATAGCAAATAACACCGACAATAAGAAAGGATGAAATTAATCCCTACACAAAGGTGCTTAAAAATTCAAGGCATTTCGAACAACTACCTAATAAAAAGGAGACCATGATGCAAATAAAACATACAAATAGCCAGATCGAACAAAACTGAGAAGAAGACGCCCAAACAAGTATTACGAAAGTTGAGTCAGTGCTTTATAGACGAGGCTTGAGATAAAAGTATGCCAGTTGTCCAAGAAGAGGAAGAAGAGGTAAAGTAAATAGAACCAATATCAAAAAAATAAGTAAGTGGTCACCAAAAAGATCGAAGGAAAGTTGGAGCTCAACATCACCGAGAGGGGTCTAAAATTGAAATTATATAACAAGCTGCAAATAAGACTAAGATATTGTCGTTTGAAATTCAATGTAGAACAGACCAATTGCCTAGGAAGAAAAGACAAATAAATAATCAAAGAAGTAAATAAGATAAACAGAGCTCACAGCACCGATAAGAAGGAAGGTTGAAATTCAACTTCACAGAAAGGTGTTAAAAATTCAAAGCATTTCAGACAATTGCCTAATGAGGTAATGGTAAAGAAGACTTATAAATAGCCAGATCAAACAAGGCTGAGAAGAAGACCCCTAAATGAAATTAAAAGTAGCATGTACCAATTGTCCAAAAAGAAGAAGAAGAAGAAGAGGTAAAGTAAATAGAACGAATAACCGAAAAAAAAGTAGAAAATGTTTACCAAAATATCGAGGGAAAGTTTGAGTTCAGAATCTCCGATAGCGGCCTAAAATTAAAATTATGTAATATGCAGCAAGAACACGCAAATAAGACTCAGGCTTTCAAAGCGGAAAGGAACTTCATAAAAGAAAGGAACTCCCCGTGTGAAACCTAGGTCTACAGGAAGTTAAATTCAAAGTAGATTATCTAAGAAGAGCACAAATATATAGCCAAAGAAGTAAATTAAGCAAATAGATCATCAAAGTGGAGAATATCGAGAGGAAGGTTTCTAAAAGCGTTGAAGGACAATAATTGAAAAGGCTTCGCAGGAATAGGCTTGAAATTAAAAACTTAAACAGATCAATAATCCTCAAAGAAGTAAGACGAAGAAGTAAGTAAGTAAGATTATTAAAGAGCCGAAGCGAACATCAAGACCGAGAACAAGGTGGAAGGGAAGATGGAATGAAAGTTAAAACTCAACCTCACAAAAGTACTCCAAGCAATTGGCTAAAAAGAAGGAAAACAAGTTGCAAATAAGACTTGTACATGAGTCCTGACGAAAGATGGGTTCCCTCAGCACCTTAGTAGAGGTCAGTACAGAACATTGTGGTCCAGAAAGACACACGAGCTTGATGAGCTTGAGTAGTGCGCTACCTGCCGGGAGTACAGGACGAAAAGATTGCATGCCTACCATGGAGATAAATCCTGACTTTTTCCGAAGCTCAGGAAGACTAAATTAGCCTAGAGGTGGTGCAGGTGGTTGAGAGATCTGGGGTATGCTGCGAGGACTCCCGGGCCTATCAGCAAGTTCCTTTGGCCTCCCCTCAACTATTACTATTACCACTAGCCAGAGCGCACAGCACTGAGTAGACACCCAAAAACCAGTAGCAAAAATTCAAAATTAATTACATAGGAAGAGGCTTGAAACTAAAAGTAGATTAACCCAATTGGCTAAGAAGAACAAGAGGTAAGTAAAGACAACTAAAAGCTAATCAGACCGACAAAATCTTCACCAAAAAGGTCGAAGGAAAGTTGGAACTCAATATTACAGCGGGGAACGAAAAGTAGACCAGGCCAATTAATTATCTAATATGAAGGAATAAGACTTATTGATAACTAGAGCGAACGAGACTGAGTAGAAGCAGCAAAACAGTCCAACTAAAATAGACGAATTGTCTAAGAAGTACCAATAGACAAGCCCAGAAGAAGGTACGTAAACAAGGAAAGGTGAGGGTACGAGAATAAGAATAATCATTATCGGTTGATGTATAACGCCTGCTGAAACTTACTTATAACCATTAGTTCTGCAAAAACTGTAAAAGTATATTGGATTTATATGTTATGTGATTGGAGAAGAAAAACGTGTATTGCTGAACCATTTTGCAGATTTGTGACAATGTTAACGCAAACCAAAACCATTCAGCTTAACAAACTGTTTTGAATTATTTCTAGGGAAGAACTATAAGCTTTGTTGCTCATGCATAAGCTATTTCAAAGCTCGAACAAAAACGGCGAAAAATAGTTGGTTAACATGAACTTAGCGAAACTTCATAATTACCCGGCAATATTAATTAAAGTCTAGGAGTTGGACACGAAGTTTTGTTAAAAGTAGCATGAAACGCGAGTTCCGCTTAAAATCTGATGTTAAAAAATATAGGCCTGCTTCTCACAGATACTTAACGAAATTAATGATCATATTTTATATTTCAATTTGATACTTGTGATTTGTGATGACTTTTGCAATTAAAAATATGTTATTATGCAGAATTGCTACTGAACAATGTAATGCTAATACTACTTCCGTGTATTGCAATTGCTGACAAGTATTTTTCTATTCTAAAAAGATTTCTAGTCAATTCTAGGTTTTGCACGATTTCTTGAAATTTGTCTTCAACGTCAATTCTTGCAGTCAAGTTTTTACCAGCGCGTTTTTTATTATCAAATAAGTTAAATGCAATAGATTCGTTGTCCAAATTTTTAACCTGTAGTAACTCTTCAGCTTGTTCCGATTTATTGATGTACTCCCTAATTGTTTTAAAATCTTTGGTTTGGTTCCTGCTCTATTTTTAGTTTCTTCTCTCTGTTTACAGGTATCGATATTCCTTTCCAGTTTATTATTGTCTAATCTTGATCTCTATCTTTAAGCTTTTTCGAGAGTATTTATTGATATTTTTGCATTGGGTCCCTTTAAATGTATTAATTTTAAAGGCAGAATTTATGTCTTTATGAATTTATTTAAGTACCTAGTTTATTTAAAATATTAATTGACCGCTACTCTCACTGAATGGTAAAAATTTTGCAAATAGTTCTCTTTCTGCGGAAACTACGTTGAACCCAATAGAAATCATGAAAATCACCGAGAAAAGGAAACTAGATTACTGGGGTCATATTAACTTTCTCTGAGGAAATTTCTTTGGGATTTTTACCGAAAAGTTTATGACTTCGATAGGATTCTGATATATGTATATTTTTTTCAGTTTCTTTCAATTTTTCACCGTTATACTTGCGGTTATTTAATGTTATGTTTTATGTTTGAGTGATTCCTGGGCCAATTTTAAGTCAAAAAGTTCATATAAAAATGCTTGGTTTCGATATATATATATATATACTTTTTTTTTTGGTTTAATCAAAATATGTTGAAAACGATCTGAGATATTACGCTAAAATTTGACATAGATTATTGTGGTAGAAAAACACACGTTCTGATAAAAACAGTTTTAAAAAAAATGGCCAGTGGCGATGCAATTTTACCGAAAATTGGGTTACGCTATTTTTTTTTCAAGAAAATTTTTATTTTTAAGCAAAAAAAGATCTCTTTAATTTTTGTAACATAATTTACTGTTTGGAAGTAATCATTAATCAAAATAATGATTAAACCCCATCCTCTCGAAGATCAAGTTATTTATAAAAATTACTATATGGCATGCAAATTAATAAATTGGATTCAAAAACCCAACTAAGTTGTAGGTTTTTCTTACTGAATAGGTACTTTGATTTGCCTTTGGCATTTCTTTCTAAATTAAGCTTTTTAGGTCATGTTTACATAAACTTTTCAACCATTCATTCTCTCCCCACTATTTTTTTTTATACCAACTCAGGGGGAGGGGGGATCAGATTAAAAAGTGGCGCCAGAGTCCGAGATCATATCACTACGCTACTGTTTTCGACTTAAACTCGCTCTAACATCTACGCCATTGAGTTTTGCCAGCTGCGAATTAATATCTACCTGATCAATTAATTATTTTTTCGTGGATACGTTGATGGATAAGCGCTGGGAAAAATCGATTATTAAACGAGTATCGTGACGATGCCCTGTTCTTTGCATGGGCGGCCAATTTGAAAAGAGCATTTTATATGAGCACACTGAATAATTAAAAACGAGATTTTATTAGTTCATAGCAGTTGACAATAAGCATAAAATATTTTGTTATGTAAAAATCTGTAATATTAGTGCTAGGGACATATCAGAAATTAGTAACAAAAAGCGAACACCTAAAACCCTATTTTATAGACATTTTGTAAAAAATATTTAAGGCATTTTATTTGTATTAATATCATCTTAATTTTCAGGCATAGACTCCATTTGGCCAATTCTACCCTCTCAGGACTGCTGATAACCAGTAAGTATCAGGGTAAAAAAATAAAAACAAAATTATCGTTAATATGTCGCCAATTTTGTCGAACTGGTAAAACCGGAGATTAATGCGATATAGGCATGTAGCAGAGAAAGTACGCTCAGTACACTTTGCATATGGTTGACCTGCTATAAAATCCAATATAAACAACACCTCGCAATTTTTTTGGCGAAACTAGGAATTTTGGCAGCCTTATTAAGGCAGCGAGAAAGTCTGAATTTATCGTAAAATGAATCTCCTTTTATTCAAAATATTATACCCGAGTGGATTTTAAACCGTATTAAGTTCAGATTGCGAGGAAATAAGAATATCATTAAAGAACAAAGGCTCATGCCCCTTTGTGTAATTCTCTAAAATAAGAACGGTAATTTCAAGTCAATTCGGTTTCAACACGTTATGAAAGCTGGATCATTTAAAAATTGCAATTATAAAAGAAAACACATTAATAAGAGGTTGTTATTATTAGGAAAGGTTGCGGAGTTAGAAATTTATAAATTCCACATAATTATTAAAAATTTTGCAAGGAACTTCTTATATAATATAAATATGCAAGCAAATTGCAATAGCTTTCTTAAATAATTTGTATTCATTTTGTTGGTTGCATTTTGGGGAACTGCGCAATATCGTTACGAACGGAACAGGTAAATAACTCTTGATTCAAAGAAAAACACTAAGTAGAAATATGAGAAAAATTGAAAAGAAACATACTTGTTTACGAAGACATCCCTATCAACAAATTCCAATTAATTATCACCACCAAGTTATTCTTGAAGCTCCTTTGCACCTATTAATTCTAACGCCTGGTATTATTTTATCTACTTATTTATAAGTTGCTTTTGAGTTTATTTTACATAGTTCAAAAATTACTTTAACCTTATTTGCCTCATCCAACTATGAAATAATTCATATTGATAAAATTTGATAAGCTCCTTTCTATATTAAAAATATTTTCCAAAAAATTTTTAAAGATAATTCTCATTATTTCGTTTTATATTGTTTATAAGTCTAGCTTGCTTCAATTTCTTTTCAATAGTTTATTTATATTCTTTATTTGATTTCTTCGTTTATTCGAGATTCTTTCCTCTAATTTTATTCATCTTGTCGTATTCATCTTTATTGGTATTTTTTTATGTTTGCTCCATGTTTCATTTTGATTATTTCATTATTTACTTTCATCCAATTTATGTCTCAAGTGTAACATATCTCCTCCACCTGTCTTTGGGGTCCCTGTTGTCTTATTTCATCAAGCATATTTCAGTCCAATCCTATCTATATTATTTATTTTATTTTCTGGTGTCCTCGACTTTTTTTAAATTAATTAATTTCATCTCGACATCGAGTATTTTATTATTTTATTTCGTTTCGTTCATTATTTTTTCCTTTCATTCGTTCCAGGTTTGTGTTTCGTTGTTTTTGGTTGAAGTTCATCCAATTTTTGACCAAATTAGAATTCTAGCATGTTATTTTCAAGCTTCCTAATGAATTTTTTTCTTTTGCCTTTGGTATTTTTGTTTCCTCATTTAATCAAGCATGTTACTAATATTATGTCTCAATTTATTTTCAAATATTTTATTTTTATTTTATTTGTTTCATCTTTTCATCGATCTTCCTATTATTTTATTTCATTCTGTTTATAAGTTTTTAGTGCTTTACATAGACAACAAATTAGCTAATTTTTCCTTCAAGCTCCATACTGTATTTTTATTTTATTTCTTATTTAATTAACCTATTTTCATTTAATCAAGCATAGTACTACTCAGTCTCAATTTATTTCCAATATCTTTATTCGTATCATTTATTTTATTTCCTCGAATCATAGAAATGTTTTTCCTAATTATAGAAAAAATTATTTTCATCTTTATATCTTGTTTTTATTATGTTAATCTTCTTTATTTTTCATTGAGTTCCTTGCAATTTCTATCCAAATTGGTTTTTAAACATATTACTAATATGTCTTATTTTATTTACAAGTTTCGCGTGTTTTATTTCTCTTCTGTTTTGGATACCCTTGTTTCCTGCTTTGAGCAGTACTGCTGTGTTTTATTTGGTTATTTTATATGATTTTTTCGCATCTTAAAGTTTATTTTTTCCTTTAATTTGTTTCATCTTGCCATTGCTTTTTTAATTAATTTGTTTTCTTTCCCTATGCTCTTTTTCTTTAAATTATTTCGCCTTACGGTCGCAATTTCTATTATTTTGTTTTATATGGCTCATAACTTTCCATTTCTATTTTTTGCCTTGCTTTCCTCAAATGTCGATTTGTTTTCTATAGTTTTATTTAAATTCTGTATTTTTTTATTCGTTACTTTAAAATTCTTTTTCATATTTTTTTCATCTTGTCGGGTTCATCTTTATTAGTGGTTTTTAAATTTGGTTCTCAAATTCTATCTTTACCTCATTCATTTTCATTATTTCATTATCTACTTTCATCCAATTCAAGTCGGTGATAAAGCATGATTATGTCTCAACGCATCTTCGAGCTTCTTATTGCCTTTGCAAATATAAATCTTAATTTTGTATTTGAGTTTCTTATTTTCTCCTTTCATCAACCATGTCTCAGTCCAATCCTATCGGTATTTTTATTTTTTTCAAAATTTTCTTCATTAATTTATTTCATCTTGAGATCTTTTTATTTTATTCCATTCTATTCATTACTCCTTTTTCTTGAATTTTTTAGTTTGTTTTAGTGTATTTCACATTTTTTCTTCATTGCTCTACATCCATTTTTTATCAAATTAGAGATCAAGCATATTATTTATACGCCTTTTATTTGCAAGCTTCTCAATTCATTTTCCTTTCTTCTGTCTTTGATAGCCTTGTTTTCTCATTTAATCAAACATATTTCTAACATCATGTCTTAATTTATTTTCAAGTATTTTTTTCTTTAATTTGTTTCATCTTGCTATCGATATATTTATTATTTTATTTCGTTCCGTTTATAATTTTTTAGTGTTTTACATAGACAACAAGTTGACTCATTTTTCCTTCAAGCTCTTCACTATATTTTTTATTTTAATTCTTATTTAATTAACCTATTTTGATTCAATCAGGCATAGTACTACTCAGTCTCAGTTTATTACGATATCTTTGTTCGCAACATTTATTTTATTTCTTCGTATCACAGAAATGTTTTCCCTATAATTTATTTTCATCTTGATATTTTGATTTTATTTGGTATATATTCTTTATGTTAATTTTTTTCATTGATTTCCTTGCAATTTCTAGCCAAATTGGTTTTTAAACATATTACTAATATGTCTTATTTTATCTACAAGCTTAGCGCATTTCTTTTCTCTCATGTTTTGGATATCCTTGTTTTCTACTTTCATTAAGCAGTGATTGAATCTATTTTCAATGTCTTATTTGCCGATTTTATATAATTTCCTGGCATCTTAGAGTTAATTTTTTCCATTAATTTGTTTTATCTTGCTATCGAGAGTTTTATGATTTTGTTTCTTTCTGTTTATAAGATTTTCTTCTTTATATTTTTCAACTTGCTCTTCATATGTGTTATTCTGATTTTTTCTTCATTGGTTTTTTATACAATTTCTGGCCAAATAATAATATGTCTCATTTGATCTTCATGTAAAAATAAATTCTTTTAAGCTCTTGTGTCCGACATTTTTTGTTGCTGAGCTTTATTTTATTTATCGGTTTCTCCTTCATTAACTTCTTGCTTGCTTCAATCATTTATTCAAGATCTTTTCTATCTCACATTGATCTCTTGATGCGATACTATGGGAGATTGCAGTTCTGAGATCAAACGCCTCGGATTGTCTGGGTATATTAAAGCTTGAGTCAAACCAATACAGACGGGGCTTTATTTCTACTTAAATTGAAATTGAATATTTATTTATAAATATAAAGATGATTCTGTAACATATAAAAATGATTAACTATTTCTGATGTTTCCTTGAAACCTAGGCCTGGGCCAAGTATATTATCTGGACAAAAGTAAACATACAACAGTAAATAACCCTTGTGTTAGCCAGCTACTTACCTGCCCTTGTATAAACACAAGGGACAGAAGAGTGATATTATGCGGGTGCAAATAAATTAATCTGTTTTTGTTGCCGATGGAGCTTCCATTAGAGGTGTATTTACAATGGAAAATGGAGGACCAAATGGAAACAAACCAAAATGTATAATTCACGAGCGGATCAACAATCTTGGATGGATGTTTAATTTAAGTTGTTTGAATAAGTAATTACACAGTTGTGTTCGATGTGTAGATAATGGAACAAAAACTATGAATAGAATAAATTATTAAAGGACTTTTTGAGGTTGTAATCGAACTTTAAGAAAACATTATTAAAATCTTTATCGAGTACACTAGTATGTTCAATTTAAAAGATAGTTTTGGTACGATAGTATTAATTGCATGAGCGATGCCACTGGTCTTCAATATTATATTACACGTTATAAAAGCTACTATAGTATTAAATTCATACTGAATGAAAATCGGTAAATGCTCCGAGAAGATATAGTAGGAACACTGGTAGGTTAAATCTAGAAGTTAGTGCACCTGTTTTCTTACCATATTTTTTCGGAACATATACTTGCTGTTTGTTGAAATTCTATTACCAAAGATTACTAAAATTAAATAAATCATTATTATCAACATTTCCACCACTGCCGGTGCAATGTCTTCAGCAGAATTCGAATTCGATGTATATCCTTAAAAACGTATAGAATAAAATCCGACTAGATGTCTGGAATCGTGACCCGATTTTAAAGGAAATATTATTTCTGATTGACTTATCGTGAACATGGATCTAACAGGCGACCCTGTGCGATGTTGGAAAATATTGCAATTCCTCATTCGATTGCGGCGTTTTCATCTGATAACCCGTTTGCGGTTCGTCTATTTTCTGCGAGATTTTTATATTCTGATATGAGTTGGTGCAATATCGATGTAAACAAGAAAGCACTGAAAAAATCAGTTCATTTTCACATTTTATATGGAGCAGCATATATATATATTTTGAAGTTTAGACTTAAAGCAATAATAATAGAATAACAAAAAAAATCTTTCAAAAAATTTCTATATACAATGTTCTTTAATCTTTGTTTAATAAAATTTCGATTTTATTTATTCTAATTTAATAGGTAAAAAGTCATGTACAGAGTGCAACAGCGCTTAAAACGTGAAGTTCAATAACTTAAGTTTTTTAATAAATAAATTAAACACTTGCAGTGAAGCATGAAAAATAACATTTTAATAATTAAGCTTCACAATGAGATCATTAAAACTAAAACAAATAACGTATGAATAATACGCTTCCGTATCTTAACTCAGATGTATTTAAGCGTGAGTCACAGTTTCACTTCTCGACCACATGTTATTAGTCAAAAAAGACCGTTCGTATGTATTGTTTTTATTACTCAGGTTGAAGTTTATTGTTCTGATTATCCGGCAAAAAAAAACTTGAAATTAAATTTACTCCTGCAAAAAATCAAAATTAACGAAAGTTCTGATTAACAGTTTAAAAAACTCATTAATTATTAAAACGCTGAGTAATGGTAGTGTTTTATTATTCGTAATTTACACTGGCGTACCTAGAAACCTGAAAAAAGAGGTCTTTAGAGCGCATTAACTAGAAGACAAAATAAAAAATGCCTAATCCTTCGATGAATAAGCAATTTGTGTTATTCCTTAGGCCTTTTTCGTCAATAAGCAGCTGCTAATATTATTTCCAAATAATGAGTTTTATTTAAAATTCGCCTACGGCTTTCGGCTGATTAAAGCCACCATCAGGAGCAGGACCATATATTACAATGATTATTCGTAACTTGCTAAACATTGTTGCCAAGTCATTTCCATTGTGGCAAAGTTAAGGATATTAATAATCTACAAAGTATTGAGTCTATAATTTGTTAAATGATCTCGTTCAATGTGAAAATGTAATGTAACTTCTTCAGTCCAAGACATGAAACAAACTGCCCTCGTATAACAATATACATTTTTTAGCTGCTTGTCAAGACATGCATTGAAAATATAAAACATTGTTTCATATCAAAATAACTTTGAGAAATATATTTGATTGTTTTTATTATTCTTTTTGGTTGTTTCAGTGGCGTTTTGAGTGTTACTGTAAGTTGTTTGTACACTTATTTACTGTTTTTACTAGATATTATTTTTAATTTCAATTTAATTTAAAAAATTACAACGGAATATTCAAACAGTGTAAGCATTTTTTAAAAATTATAATTTGTTTTGCCTTCTGAAATTAGGAAAAATTAAAATTATTTGTTCTGTTGTCCACAAAATTAAAATATTAGTTTAGCATTTTTCAAAAGATTAAAAACAACTAAGTTCCGAAATACATAAATATGTCTTAATTTTATAACTTAATTACATACACATATAAAATAAAGATAAACAGAACATATAAATGTATCAAAGAGAAAAATGTATAATTTTATAACTTTAAATTGATAGAAATTTAAAACATAAATGAATAAAAGTAATAAACTAAACTTTAAACAATAGCACCAAATTATATGAATAAATAGGATTTAATTGCATAACTTAAATCAGAAAAAATAAGAATTAGATAGAAATAAACAGTAAATGAAATAGCAATCTCAAGGAAAATTAATTAATTCAAATAATAATAGCAATAAAAAATAGAAAGAGAAATTATTAAAGGGGCATTTGGGTAGAAAATTCGCACTTGTGATGAGAAGGAAAATGCGAACGGCAAAGTGGAATTAAGTATATAAAAAAAGTTGATTTAATACGCAAATAATAGCAAGATGATTTGTGGATAATATTTGGTAATGCTTATAAAATTAATAGCAAGTAATGGGTATATAAAATTACAAAAATACACAAATTAGGCTTAATTTTATAGCTTGAATTAGATAAAAAAATAAATTGTAATAAATAAAAAAAAAGTAATTAAAAAAGAAAAGAATGGAAAAGTACAATAGGGTAAGATTGATAGATTCAATACAATTTAAATTAATATTTGTTTTGTTTTTAATACACAAATAAACCCAAAATAGTTTAGGTGTGATATTAGAAAGAAATTGAAATATTTGTCAAGCATTTTCCAAAAAGTTAAAACCAATTACTTTCAGAAATACATACATATGTGTTAATTTATAACTTGTGTATGTAAATACAGAAATAAAATAAAGATAAATAAAAAATATTATGTGCCTCACCATGGGCGTCGGAAGGGCGGCAGGGGGCAGTGGCCCCACCCTAATCACTAGAAAATATCTATTATATTAACCTAACAAATATTTAAAAACTTTTTTTCGAGCTTGGCTTTAGTGTCAAAAATTTCGGATTGCCCCCCTCCTCCTTAAATCACAAGCTGCCGACGCCCTTGTGCCTCACGTTTATAAGCACACAACTGAATTGAAACCTCTGAAAAGATATAGAGAATTTAGTTTTTTTAAGCTTTTGCCCTCGGTTTCTACACTTCTTTTCCCTTTTTTCAAAAGCGTTTCGCTACCTTTTTTTATTAATTTTTTTGCTTTATTACGTTTTATTAACTTTTAAAACCATTTTTATTATTAATTTTTTCATTTGGTTTTATAATATTTTTATTAACTTTCCGAACAATCCTTTGTTTCTGTTTTTTTGACTAATCTATATTTCTTATTTCGTTTTATACTTTTATTAATTTTCCGACCATTTTTTACGTTTTTTTTTTTAATTTTTTCTAATTTTTTCAAAAATGTTCGTTATTTTTGCCATAAAGCACTTTTTTTCTTCCCATTTTTGCCACCCCGGCCCCGTAGCTGAATGCCTTCGCCTTTTTTCCGCCGATTTCTGTAACTTTTCTTTTATTAATTTTTCTTTTCTTATTTCGTTTTTATAATACTTTTATTAACTTTCCGATTTTTTTTTACGTTTTCCTAATTTTTTTCAATTTTTTAAAAAATTTTGGGTATCCGGGGAGGTGAGGGGTATAATTACCACCCCCAGTTTTCGTCCAGGATCTTCAATTTTACCCCGGCTACATGTTCTGAAAATTTTAACCCTCTAGTTATACTGGAACATGCTTATTTAAATATATAATTTTATAACTTGAAATTCATAAAAATTCAAAATATTAATTTAGTAATAAGAAAATAAGTTTAAAAACCAGGCCCAAAATACATAAGTAGGATTGAATTACCGTATTTCTTAACACAGAAAAAAAATTAAAATTAGAGATATAAAAAATCCAAAGTATATGAAATAGCAATCTCAATGGAAATTAACAAAGAGGCATTCGAAGATATAAATATAAATATGAATAGAAATTAATTAAAATAATAATAATAATTAAAATTAGGCAGAAAAATTAATGAAGAATAATTTTTATCTAAAAATCAACTTATGAAGGAACGAAAGTTCGAACGGCAAAGTGATGATTTTTGCATGATATTAGGTAATCTTTTCAAAATTAAGTATATCTAAAGACAAACATACATAATAATTAATTAATTAATTTTATACCTTGACTCAGATAAGAAAATTAAATAGAAATAAATAATAAAATCAATAATAATAAAAAAAAAATAATGAAATAGAGCTGAAAATTATAACCAGTAGGGTTACAAATCAAATTCCTAATTTCAATTCAATACGTCTCCAGTTCATGGTACTCGTTTGCAATGATGCGTGAATCCGAGCAATATTTTAACAGTCGATTTACATTACGATATTCCTTTATCCCAAATAACTGTTACTCTAAGATAAACAAAACCGTTCCGCATAAGCGGCTCCGCAATTGGCCCATACGACAAAATGACGTGATTATGTGCCGACCATTTACTATATTATAAATCAAGGTTTAAATAGATGATTTGCATGAATTTGCGGATTTTAAATCTATTCGGTACGGTAAAAGGAAATCCAGAATTGGAATCTATTAAATATTAAACAAGCGGCAATAAAACCAAATTACTATTATATAATACGAAATAGAATACTTTTCCAATAAATTGTTGTAATAAAATGAAATATATTATTGCATACGGGCTATTCCGTAGCTGGAGTCCTATTAAATTAAGATGGCCGTTAAACATGCGGGGGAGAAGCGAAATTTCAAAATTACCTTTGCACTAATTCTCAGTAGTACAATTATTTGTCCTAAATTTGCGACTTTATTCTATTAAATAGGTACCCTTAAGTTTTCTGACCCTTGTACTATTAGGCTTAATTTATATGTGATTTTCATGAGATGGAAATATATGAAGTCATATAAAAACATTTACAGCAATGACTTCTGACATCAAATTTAGCTTCATAAAACAATCAAAAGTAATAACCTTGATCGGAGTTGGATTGCTAGATTTTATGTAAAAATCTATTGGATTTAAATCGGGTGATCGACGAGTCCAAGCAACACATTCGGCTTGATTGATCCATTGCTACATTGTTTAAGTGTTCTTGCACACTAAGGCCTAAAAAATTATCAAATTAAGTGGGAAGAATTTAACCCAGTGCTTTATTTCATAAGACAATTAAATGTTTCTAATTTCGGACTCGCTTCAGTCCGCCTCTGCACCATATTGCCGGAAACTGTCATCACAGTACTTTCTCGACGGTACCGAGAAACGGATAAAGGCGATAAAAGTACCGTTCTCGTCGTGCCAGTCTTTGCGTAATTTATCTTCACCTGTGACCTGGTCGAGACAAGAGACGCAGACCAGGTCTCGGTCCCGAAAAGATGAATGATGTGGGAAAAATGTAGCGAATGGGGGTTTAACGAGTTTGTAAGCCATATATATTATATATTATAGTAGAATAGACTAGCATATTGTGCAACAAGTGTTGAAAATTGTACTTTTACTGCTCTCATGTCGGAAAAGTCGAATCGAGCGAAAGTTCAGTAGCACAGCTGATTGAGAGAAGAATCCCTGGACAAGTAGAAAAGAATATGCTTTGAAATGGCATTGGTATAAACTGAAACTGAGAAGAAAGATCTTTGGATCGGCACTAATTCATATGGAAAATGGTGGAAATAATGAATCGGCCAGGAGCTGTGTTACTCAACGAGTTGAGGAGAAGCCTTAGAATTGGCATTGGTATAAGCACTTGTAAAACAGGAAAAATGTCATCGAAATGACATAGGAAGTGGTTGAAGGTGGTTGAAAGATAAGGAACCTAAGGAAGAATATGTTAAGGACAATACTAAACTCTTAGAAGTGGACGAAAAGAAGTTTTGTTCGGAGGAGAATGGGTGAAGCAAAGGAGGAGAAGCATATACAAATCGGGCAAAATACCTTTAGAATTGCATTAATTAATAGATGAAAATTGAAAATGCTTCTCGGTGGGACATTTATATCTTCCTCAAAAGCTGGAGCTGGGCGGCGGAACTGTTTAAGAAAAGATGAATTGACCAAACGGAAAATAATTGGATATGGCATTGAAATAGGTTTGAATATGCCTTTTTTGGAGGAGAATGGGTGAAACAGAAGAGAAGAAAAGTTAACATTGGCACAGGTATAAGCCTTTGCAAAACCGAGCTTTGGAATTGTATTGGTATAAGTATTCGCTCCACTGAGGAGGAACATATTTAGGATGAAATGGGTTGAAAAGAGTTTTTCTGGAGGAGAGTGGGTTAAGCGGAGGAGAAGAAACATTGACATTGTCATAGGCATAAGCTTTCACCAAACCGAGCAAAAATATTTTTGGAAATTATTGCTTCAAGATGAAGATTAAAAAATGGTTCCTAATAAGACATCTACATCTTCCTCAAAACTTAGGCAGAATCAAGCAGGAGTTAAGCGGCGGAGCTGTTTTAGAGAAGATGAAGTGACCAAGCAGAAAATAATTAGAATTGGCACTAGTTTAAGCATTCTCTCCAATGGATAATATGTTTTTGACGACGATCTTGAACTAGGTTTGATGACGTCTTTTTTGGAGGAAAATGAGGGATACAGAAGAGAAGAAGAGGAAGAAGCGTTGATATGGGCATAGGCATAAGATTTCATCAAAACGAGTAAGAATATCTATGAAATTTTACTGATTCATAGATGTGAGTTAAAAACTATTTATCGGTGAGACATCTACATCTTCCTTAAAACCTGAGGCGGATCAAGTAGGAGTTGGATGGCGGAGAGTTTGAGAGAAGAAAAATTGGCCAAGTAGAAAATAATTGGAATTGGCATTGGTATAAATAAGCATTATCCTTACTGAAGAGAAATGTATTTAGAACCATCTTTTTATTTTTAATCGATTTATGTAAGTAATTAATATTGTTTGTATGGTAATAAAAGATTTTTGAATTTGAATTTGAATTTGAATCTTCAACCCGTAGAGAGGTATTTTTTGAAGAAGTAGGATAAAGTAGAAAAAAAGAAAAGAAGAATCATTGATATTGCCAAACCAACCAAGAGATCTTCAAAATTATATTGATTTATAGATGAAGGTTAAAAATGTTTTTCTGTGAGGCTATATAGAACTTCCTCAAAGGCTCAGGCATGGTCTTATACTCGACCATTAGGCAGCCCAGCTAGTTGAGAACAAAATCCACCCGGCAACTATTGTTTTGAGTATTTGCGGCAATATTTACATTCTATTGGATTTGATAAGTGTTTTATATTAAAAATGACGAATATAGTCAAAGAGAGGTTACTTCCTTATAAATCGGACAATCCTTTTGTACTTATTCGCCTGGGAATACAATAAATTTAAAATTAATAATAATTAATGATCGCTTCAAAGCTTTTTGCGAGTATTCTCCTTTAATTTTCCTTAAAAGAATTGCAAGTTTTTCGTCCAGGACCTTTTTCTGAATCGCCTTTCTTTTACGCCGTGAAAGGCGCCTGATTAAAAAACGAAACAGCTCCTTACAAGACTTCTAATCGAAGTTGGAGGTCGTTTAGAGGCTGTTGAATATAAATTGCTCTGGTAATTAAGTTTTCTGATGAAAACCCCATTATTCCTCATTTATTGCCACCAGCGTCGTCCCGGAATTAAAACCGTTCTAAAACATTGCCCATAAAAATAAAATTTTACAGTTGTTGATGATATTATGTAGGTCGTGATTTAATATTTCACGAGTTGGGCATTTAAAATTAGCTTAGATGCGGTTTATTTTACAAACTATTAGTAAAGCATTAGAAAAGGCCATTATAAGTGCGAGACAACAATTATTATAAAATTTGTAGAAAGCCAATTCAAACTTGTAAAAACATAATTTGCTTTTAAACATCAATTTTGTAATTTTATCTAATCACGCCTTTTTTTAGGTTCCCCGAGTTGCCCTATATAAAAAAAATGGAAACTTGGCTAGAACACGTTAAAAGAGTCAGGATCCCCAGGCCAAAATTCGGCAGTAGCGGCCGATGCTACGTCTACCCCCCCACTGAACCTCCAAAGGATTACCTCTACGATGATGCCCAAGACCTTAAACTGAAAGGTTCAATGCACCAACAGACAAATTTAGCACAAGCAGCCGAAGACCTTCGGAGAGCTTTGCAGGAAAAGCTTTAGAGCGTAGTTTAGTAGTTAGTACGTGTTGTTTATAGACATTAATGACACCATTTCATTGAACCATTAAGCTAAAGCTCTCACACCAATAGAATGATGGGCCTCTGAAGAGTAAGAGTACAATTATTAGGTAATTAGTGTCAAATATGTGGATTCTAATAATTTGCCAAAAGTCACATATTCCTACTGAAATGCATAATCTCATTTCCTCATCACATTTAATGCGTTATTATATGTTCACGTAAACAACAGGAGATTTCCTGACTCATTATCTCTTTATTTGATTATTTTGCACGATCTGCTAAAGCGGTTAAAATTTTCAATGTTTTAAATCTAATTACGTACCGGTTAGAATTAACGTTGGCTCCTACTGCTACAAAAAGCTAGCGACGTAGCCCCTTTTCGACACAAAACTTAAAGTTTCGCAATTCAACGCTAATTTACCTAAAACATCATCCGTTTTTATGCCCGATCTCGAATATCCCTTTTTAATGCGATTTTTATAATTTCACGGTTTGGCGTTTAAATAAATTGCGGCCAAGCAATTTAAGCTCTTTCATGGTTTCATTGCCGCGTTTCATGCTCTGTTTGCTTTTTAACAATTTAATAGTTTGCGGAATCTTGCAGTTGAGAGAATCGGAAACAAAAACGGATAAACAAAATTATTAATTTGAAATTCCCAAATTGCGAGATTTAATTACTTTTTGTTGTTCAACAGAAATATAATCGTAAGCGCAGGGTTATTTCTTATATTCCAACTCGTTCTTTCCTAATTTGCAAGGTTTTTCCAAACTTCCAGAAAATTCGCATCAAAATCGGTTTATTCTTGTATTAGCAATAAATAGAGCTTCTTTTGAAAAATGTATATTATATTATGTATGTATAATGTATTAGCATTAGCCGTATTTGCTAGGGTAGAGTTGGTAGCCTGACCCAAATTTCAGAAAAATAATTATTAAAATAAAATGAGCTTGTTTTTCAGTAACTCAAACTTTATTCAGCTATAATATTTATAAAAGAATGCAAAAAACAAGTTTAATTATAGAAAAATGCATGAAAAAAAAATGTTATTGGCCATCTCTCCCTCAGTGTTTGGGTAAGATGCCCCACACAGGGTGGTAGTGATGGCCTCTATACTCCGATACAAAATAATGAGCAAAGTAAGTTAAACTTCTTTTTAGTAGCTATTCTTCCACAGGTATCGCAAAAATTAACAAATTTGCTCGCAGTGTATACATTTTACCCAGACATCTTTCCTGGAGGTCTCGGAATATTTTTCTCCACATCCCACGCACTCATCATTTTCAACTGAATTGTCAGAGTACCCATCATCTTGCATAGTAATATCCCCAACTTCACTTGATAATGACATTTTTCTTTTTCTGGTTATCTTCAGCTTGAATTTATTGCTGGTAACTTTTTCACTAGATTTGCAATTTTTTTTCCTTTGCTTTCTTTGCACAATATTATTAGCATCAGTCAACACAGTAGAAATATGCTGAGCTCTTCTTCGGATACTTTCCAAAGCCCGAATCTTTGGTGGGGGCGAAACCTAATCCAAAATTTTTCCTGGAGTTATATCAGGGCTTTCTTGAATTATCACGAATTGAGTTAAATTTTGAGAAGCAGTGGATATGCTAGGCTGAGGGGACATTTCTCGTGCGGGTATGGTACTTGGCCTTGATGGCATTTCTTGAGCAGTTCTCATACTAGGCTGTTGCAGTGGCAGTGCTTCCTCTCTGTTCCACAGTTTCGTGCAAAGTTACAGGATCGGTGTGGTCTCCCTGGAAGGATTTATTATATTTGTTCGTGGTATGGCAGTTTCGGATAGGAAAACATATTCTGTATTGAACGAATGTTCACCAGTTGCTTTAAAAGCGGAAATTGCGTTTCCTGGTACTGCTGCCTTACACCATGCCTCATTCATTAAATGTCCAAATTGGAGACGACCAATTTTTCTGGAAGGATTTGCTCGAATCCATTTATTTGCAGCAACATCATACGCAGATTTTAATGACTTAAAACCGCCCTGTCGAGAGGTTGTAACCAGTGCGTGGTATGACTTGGCAAACTGATAATTATTATATCGTTTTGCCTAGCAAATTCTAGCATCTCAACACAGCAATGAAAGCTGTGACCATCCACCAACAATAAAACATTACATTCAGGTTTGCGCGGTGTAAAGTGAATCTTTAGCCACCTTAAAAACAAATCTGAATTTATGTAGGCTGATTTTTCATTTATATAGATCTTAGAGCCATCTTCGTATTCAGCTTTTAGATTTTTGCCTTTAAATATACTTATTGGAGGTATAAATGTACCCTTAGCGTTACAGCATGCAACGACTGTAATTGTTTCCCCTTCTTTCCAGAAGTTATTGCAGCCATGTTTTTGGAGCCTTTCCGTGCGATCACCTTTCCTGGAACATTATTCAGCTGTAGCCCTGTCTCACCCATATTGAAAATATGGCTGGGTTTATCAAACAAGTGAAACTGCTCTAGGACAGAGCCGAGTGGATCAAAATGATGATTTACTCTGTCTAGAGACATTTCTAATTCTCTGGCTATGGAAACACCTAAAATATCAAAAACTACTAAAATTAACTACCTACTGTAAATTGATGATTTATATATTTATTACCTTCAGCTCGGGATTTCTTCTGAGCAAAGAGCGAAGCCAATCTTTTCCTGCCAGTTCATTTTTAAACTTATTTGGAATGTGTAAAGCGACTGTAAAAGGCCATTTGCTGAAGATCTAAATGACGAGGAGCGAATCCATGGTTTTGCAGTTTTATTATATGTCTAACTAATTTTCCTTCATTTTCAGCTCCTAAGATGCTATCTGGGCCCATTCTTCATTTTTTAGAATCGTCTGACTTCAGCCTTCTACGAAGAGTTCTTGATGGTACACCATCATTAGTACCTAGTTCTCCGTTACGAACTGCTTGCATGGCTGCCACTAAATCGGCCTCTGTCCACTTCCCTCGTTGAGAAGAAATCCTTTTATAGATGGATGGCATAATCTTAAAAAAAATTAGATACCTAAATTAAAATGCCATCTCTGCCCACTTTGACTAGGGCATGTATACCAAAAGATGGTATAAGATGCCCCACCATGCAGTTTGTGTGAATCAACATGAACATACATTTTAAGGTTAGAATATTGTAGCACATGCATTCCGCAATTTTTTGACAAAATTGCGAATTAAACAAATAAATATTAATCATCTTACAACCTATAGTGTAATCACTTATAAAAATTTTCACCTACCTCAAAAAACATCACAAAATTTCTCCAAAACAAGACAATTATTATCAACAGCAACACGTCCTTCCGCACCTGAACGACAAACAGCTGCTGATTGGGTTGGGACAAGCCGCATTACCATACATGTAAAAGTTTTCGAGTAATAAAAGCCGGCCATCTCTACCAACTTTACCCTATATTGGGCTCAACGGATTAAGAAAATATGCCTTTAAAATAGAATAATAAAAAAACTATGCATTTAACTAAATATATTAATTAGAAATGAATGTGCAAAAGAAATTTGACATCTGTCATTTACGAATTTTGACTTAAATCAAATGTTAATTGCCAACTGTTAAATCAAAAAATTTCCTCACTCACGATATTTTTATTTAATTATTTATATGGTTAACTAAGTAGTTTCTTAAAAATTAGGTGCCTGTTGACAGATGTCAAATATTAATTTTACCACGCCACAGATTAATATCATTCCCACCTTACATCTTTGTATTGAATTATTGATGTATTTCACTAAATATTTAAATAAAAAATAGATGCTTAAAAATGTAGCATATGTCATACAAATGTTTTTAACAGATGTCAAATTATCATTTCATCAACTGTTAGATTAATATTTCTCCATACATCTCATAATATTGTTGAATTATTTCTGTATCAAAATATATATATTATGAAAAAATCAATACCTACAGAATATCTAACATCCATCTTAGATAAACTGTTGACAGAATATGTCAAATATTAACTTTACCAAGCCTAAGATTAATATTTTTCACACTTATTATCTTTTTATTCAATTATTCAGGTATTTCACTAAATATTTTGATAAAAACATATATGCTTAAAGGAAATGGAGCATAAGCCATACAAAAATTTTGACATCTCATAATTTTTATTAAATTCTTTATCTATTTAACTAAATATTTTACGAAAAAAAAGACGCTTTAAGAATATTTAACATCTATCTTAGATGAACTGTTGATAGATGTCAAATATTAATTTTTTTTAAACCCTAGATAAATATTTTTCCCACCTATGATATTTTTATTGAATTATTCATACATTCCAATAAATATATTCATAAAAAATAGATGCTTAAATTATTAATTAATTCGCCAACTGCTAGGTTAATATTTCTCCCTAAATCTCATAATTTTATTGAATTATTTCTGTATATAAATAAATATTTTATGAAAAAATAGATGCCTAAATAATATTTGACATCTATCTTAGATAAAATGTTCACAGATGTCAAATATTAATTTTGCCATGCTCTAGACTAAAATTTTTCTCACCTATCATCTTTTTACTAAATTATTCATGTATTTCACTAAATAAATGATGATAAAAAAAAATAGATGCTTAAAGAAAATGTAGAATGACATACAAAAATTTTGATTGTTAGCTTAATATTTCTCCTTAAATCTCATAATTTTATTGAATTATTTCTGTATTTAACTAAATATAATATAAAAAATAGATGCCTAAAGAATATTTGACATCTATCTTAGATGAATTGTTGACAGCTGTCAAATATTAATGTTATCGAGCCCTAAATTAATATTTTTCTCACCTATCATCTTTTTATTGGATTATCATGTATTTCACTGAATATTTGAATAAAAAATACATGTTTAAAGAAAATGTAGCATATGTCATACAAGAATTTTGAAATATTTCAAATATACATACAAACGTAAAGAAAATTTGACATTATGTCATATAAAAATTTTGACTGCTGTCAAATGAACATTTTTGTATTGAATTATCTACGTATTTCAAGATAATTTTTGACCGCTATCAATAATGTCAATGCACAGTGGGGAGTATTTTTGGAGAGCTGTAAATATTTTAGTTTCTGTAGTTACAGGCCAAATGTCACATTGACAGCTGTCAATGTCAAAAATACCTGTAGATATATCTATTAAAAATCTGGTTCGTTATATTAACGAAAATGTGAAACATCACTTATTACAGTTTTCGATGATATTTTGTTAATATATCGGTAATATGATGGACTTGCAGTAGAGCTGATTTCTTTGCTCAAAAGAACATCAACATTGATGGCTGTCAATGTCACTTTTTCCTGCCTCTTGCAGTATTTACTGTTTAAAATTAAATATGTTAGATTTTTACAAATCTAGAGATAGAAATGGACAAAACATAGTCTTAGTTAGTTGGAGTTAGTGAATGAAAGATATATTAGAAAAGAAAATATAGGTATATGTCTCCCTTACCATCACAAATAATTACAAAAATATGACTATTTATATTTCTAAACATCTCGAAAAGTGTCAATAACGAAACAAAATAAAATAATGAAATCAAAATTTATAGACTAATTTATGTGCTTAACTAAATATTTTATTAGGAAATAGATGACATTGGTCACTGACATAATTTCAGCTATTAAATTAAAACATGACCCTACCTATATTTTTTTTATTGAATTATTCATGTTTTTCACTAAATATTTTAATCAGAAAATAGATGTGCAAAGAACTGTTTAATATTTGTATTAAATTATTGATATATTTAAGGAAAATTTATCATATGTCATAATAGTGACGTATGTTTTTATGACCGCCAATAATATCTCGGCTAGCGCCGCGAAAATGGCTATAGGGAGTATTTTTAAACAGATATTAAATGTCACATACACATCTGTCAAAGCCAAAATAAATGTTAGAATATCTACTACATTTTAATTTCAATATAGTAATGAAAATGTAAAATGTCGCTTTTGACAGTTTTTAATATCGGTAATATTATGCACTTGCGGTGGAGTTCTGTTGAATCTTTTTTTTGCCACTAACAGCTGTCAACGTCACTTTTTCCTATCACTTGAAATATTTACTTTTTGTTATTTGTCCCACTTTTTAGCCGAACCACGTATACATAGAAATCAAATATATTCGATTTTTACAAATCTAGAAACAGAAAATGTTGAAGTATCAAAAACCATCTGGTATAGTTTGGGTTAGTGAATGTAAGATATAAAAAAAAAATAAATTTGATCTTCAGTTTTCCAGCAATATCTTCCTTATTAAGTAGGTCCTAAATATATTATTATACATTTTTGGAAAGGCAATATCAAGCTTGAACTCTAAGTGAATATATATAATAATAAAATTAATGCCAATAAACACAAAAACGTGAATATGTCATCAAAGATATCTCATATTATCAGTAACATCTAAGAACAGAAAAACATGCAAAATTCATGAAGATTTTGAAAAAAACTGCATATACGAAAGGCAAAGAGTACACAAAGTGAACGCTAGGACCACGCATGGATTTTAATTAAAAATTGATTCAGATTCAGGTGTAAAAATTCCTTATTTACCACCTGGGACATTCCTAAAAAGTTAAAACATTGCATTTTGACATAATTTATTAGGGTATAAGAAGACGTATTTCTCATAATGTAAAGAGCTAACATAAGACTTTCTTTATGTCAATTTTTTTTCAATAATTTACAACTGTTTCTGCGTCAGAAGTCAAGGCATTTCTATTTAGTCATATTTAAAGAAACTTTTATTCTACTGAAAAAAATCTCGGAAAAGATTATAATATATATGCACTCTATCTTTGACAATAGGTAATGATGTGGCTCGGTTAACTAAGACAAACCTTTAACTACTTCTTAAATGGTTAAAGAGAAGGACATCTGTCATCTTTTCTGCTTATTACAAATGTATAATTATTTTTTTTTCTGGCAGCTTTTTAAAATAATTATTACTAGTTCAGTAATTGTTGTTCATAAATTAACCAAACAGGTGTTGTTTATAAACTGAGTGACCCAGACGTAAGCAATTGGTTTACATATTATTTTATCTCGCTTAACCGTTAGGTATTATTTAATAGTAGTTATTATTATATGAAATATAGGTAACATGGTTTAGTTTACTAACAAAAAAAA
>MU183744.1:151903-177630 GCA_016904865.1 Pissodes strobi
TATCCAACGCAATCGCTCGAGACTCTCCGTAGTTTTCAATTGCCCTACTCCATATATGAGTGACATAGGCCAATATATCTCCTGTCGATCTCTCTTTGCGAAAGCCGTCTTGATTATCGCTGATTATTCTGTTGTTCTTGAGGTACTTGAGTAGCTGCTGGTTGACTACACGTTCCATGACTTTGGAGATTATTGGAAGCAAGGCAATTGGGCGATAGTTTGAGGATGTGGTTTTCTTGCCTTTTTTTGGAACAGGTTGCACTCGAGCGAGTTTCCAAGAGGATGGGTAAATCCCTTTTCTGTAAGAAAGAGAAAAAAGCCTGGAAAAAACGGGTGTTAGTTCGTTGGCGCAGTTCTTTAGCACGATGGCAGGTATTCCGTCCGGTCCTGATGCCTTTTGCGTATCTAGTTCTTTAAGGATTTTGCGAATATCACGATGAGAAAACTTGACTTCTGCCATGGTGGTGTTGATGTTCGGTATAGTGGGGAGAGTCTTGCCTTGGGGCACGGCTAAGGTAGAGTGCGATGAAAACATTTTGGCGAGCATGTTTGCTTTTTCCTTGGCTGTAGTCGCCGTGATGCCACGTTCGTCCATCAAAGGTGGGAGAGACGTTTTTGTAAAGTTGTTACTTACTGCCTTTGCTACCGACTAGAAATTCCTGGAACCACTGGGGCATTGCAAAAGTTTATTCGTGATCCTTTGATTGTGTTTGTCCTTAGTTTCGTCGATCACACGCTTGCACTCGTTTCTCGCTTCGATAAAATAATTGCGATTTTCAGCGGTCTGATTTTGCTGCCAGTACTTATAGGCTTGCTGTTTCCTTCCTACAGCTCTTTCGCATCTTTTGTCGAACCAGGGCTTTCCTTTTGATGGTAACTTGATGGAATTTGGGATGTATGCTTCCATTCCTGAGGAGATTACTTGCAGGATCTCTTCGCAGCAGTCTGACGGGTCGTCAGTGGCAAAGCAGACGTCGAGCCAAGGAAAATCTAGGTAGAACTGCCTTAGATCGTCCCAGTTTGCAGAATTGTAATGCCATATTTTGCGAGGCAATGGTGGATCCTTCTGTATGAGTGGCAATTCACAAACCGTTGTAATAAGTTTGTGGTCGGAGGTACCTAATGGCGGACCAACTGTAACCTTGTACTGGTCAGGATTAGTGGTCAGAAAAAGATCCAGGAGGGCGGCGAATTCGCCCCTCTCTGAGATTCGAGTTGGTTCGTCTACAAGTTGAGTAAGCCCGCAGCTGATGGCAAATGCTTCAGCTTCTCTACCTTCGTTGTCGGACTTGTTGTGATGTTTGAGCCAGTTGGTGTTATGGGCATTGAAGTCTCCCAGAACAATTATTTCTGAACTGTGGTGATCGACCTGTATTGAGTCAAAAGTGGTAGCTAGTGTTGAAAAAAACCTTTGGTAGTCTCTATCGCTCGGAGGGCGGTAGAGACAACATATAAACTTGGTTAATCCCTTGGCGGTGAACTTGAGCCACATGACGTCAAGGTTGTTCGGTTCGAGTGTTTCCTCGCGGTGACATGAATGGTCGCTTCGGACAAAAAGGCATATTCCGAACTTACATCTAAATCGGGTATGTAAGTCGTAACCAGGATAGAGGCAGTTCACTGTTGTTGTAGAATATACTTGTGTTTTTGTAAGGGCCAATATGTGTGGTCTATTTGCCTGCAGATGTTGGTGTACCGAATTTATGTTTGTATTTAGGCCTCTTATGTTGCAGAAATCTATTCTAAATTGGTTCGGTATTTTTGCTGTCTGTGAAATGCGGAATGAAGGGCTCCCAGGGCCACCCAGCACCCGGAGATCCGAATGGCCGGGGAGTTTACTTCCGGAATATTTTGATCCTGGAAGCATCATCATGTCCATATATTCCTACTGTGGAACCCGGGACCACCAGCGCGGAAGCGAAACGTGATTTGGGAAAACCACTTAGCGCCTCCCAATTCTGGTGGGGTGGTCTTTCACCGGACGATGCCAGTAGGCTTATGCATCTACCACCTAGGGCCGCTTCCACTCGAAGCATCGACCTCAGACTCATTCATTTGGCGGTCCCTAGTCTGACAGGGTATTATTGACAATACAACAGAAGGTGTTCGAAAGAGTTGGCACTTATGATTCCCTAGAGTTGTGCCAAATGGAAACACCCATCAGACATGAGCTGCTCATCAATATACGATTTTGTTGCGAACACCTAGGACGTCGCTGTTGTTGGACTCCTTTGTCTGGAGGACTGCCTCGCTCTGAAATGGACTTCCAAGTAAGGTGTTTCTCTAAAATTACAATCTACAGCGCTTCAAGTTCAACGTCCACCGCTCGTTGGGTATTATAGGATTATCCTTTTGTGTCCGTGCCGAACATACCAATATTTTGAAGTTGCAGCTCTTGTATCAATTATTAACTACAAATTTTTTCCCACACATTTTGAAAAAATGTCATATCAACGGGGATAATAGCAGCAACTTCAACTCTTACCATTGCCCCGATTAAATCTATAATCCACGGGTCCGAGCGTTTTTTCAGATTTCCTTCCGGCCGAAGTTTTCAATACATCGATTGGACATTATGAAGGGTGTCAACTGAATGAAGCTGCCGCCTATGCGTTCTATATAAAACAGTTTCGTACAATTATTTACATGAGCCATTGAGAGGCAGCATTCACCATACGCCAATAAGATCACGAAGACTTGATAAGAGTGATGTTAATCGAGGTTCTATCTGTCTAGCGAGGGATTAATAATATGCAAACCGATCCCGAATAATAATCTGGAATAATTTGCATATATCGCTCTCATGGTTATCAGAGGCACGTCTAGTTAGGTCAGGCTCATTATCAAATTACGCGTAGCAGAAAGGGGCCGTAGAGGGTGGTTTGAACGTCTATTTGCTCTCAAATTGATTAACATTGGATATGGCGAAAAAAGCGAATTTATAACCGAGTGTGTTTAGACATAAAATTATGAAATGCCCATCTAATATTTTGTATATCGATTTATATTATATTTCTATTCTTTACGTGTTTTTTTTTATTTCTAATTTTTATAAATTTATATTACGAATCGTTATGATTTCAAATGTTTTCATAACTATGAATTGTCATGGTTTGAATTTCTATCATGGTGAAACCTAGCTTACCTCACATGTTGCCAAACTTTAATGCAGCCGCTAACTACGTTTACGTTTCCATAAAACCCTGAAGATAATGTAGATCTTTCCGCAGTACAATTTAGCAAACAAGGAATCTGCTGTATAGGTGTTTGCAACTAACGTAAATTTGTAATCATGAAATCATATGCTGTTCCTTTAAGGCAACAGACCTAAATGCACAATTTTCAAGCCATTTTGTTTGCATGCACGAAATATATTTTTAGATTATTTCCTGAAATAAAACAATATTTACACTATATTGCTAACTCAAACTGGCACATGTTTAAAATAATCAAAACTAAGTTTCGCAGCGAGTACGCAACAATAAAAGCCACCTAACAATGTATTTTCATCGCAAATTAAAGGAATGTCCCCCTTTACTTTACCTATACGAAACAAATAGGAAGTTCAACTCGTTCAACTAGAAGTATTAGCCACTTACCGAATCAGCGTAATCCTGCTGCTGATGAAGCTGCGTGGTGGATCCGGAACGAGACTCCCCGAGATTCGAGTGTCTCCTGTTGCCTGCAGTGTGTTCCTCATCGCCTCCAACGAACTCCTGCAAATCCAAACATTACATTTCAAGTACCCCATTTACAACTACTACTATAACAAATCTTGTTGATAGAATTTTTAATGGCCGTACCTTATAGCTAACTGTGAAAACCTCCCTTCTTTCTATGGATCCAAAAAAATACATATCGCGTGCAAATTCTCATTAATGATATCGTGATCTGCGCCCGTATATTTTCTTGACAGCATGGTGAATAGACGGATTAAGAAATCAAGGTGGACTAACATTCGTAGTGTAATGAATTGAACATGCTTTAGATTTTCTTTTCTGTCATTTAAAGATGCTTAGAACATTACTCCAAAAATACTTCCTGATGGTACTGCGTACTGGAATTAAGAAATTGGGTGAATTTACAAACTTTGGGCCCGGAACTGAATTTATCTTACATGGCACCGGAAGTATTGAAAAAAATCGTCTTCCGGCCGCAGCATCTTTAGAAAGTATCTATCGACTAGTATTAATACATTCTAGAACACACGTTGGTAAAATATGGCCTACTAATTTCGGGACATCCTGTATATGAATATTATAGCTTTAAGCCAGGCGTGAGATGGGGCTCTCGTAAACTTGCATTGTTTCAATAGGAAGAACAAGAAATTTTCTATACGTTCTGACATACCGCCAGATTTGACCCCTTTTGTTTTTTAACTAGTACTTTTAAAACCCCTATTAATGGTATTCTCCATTAGCTAGGTATAGGAATGGTGTATACAGATTGATGACGAATTTCGATGACTTTCCAAATCATCACCAACATGCAGGGTGTTCAGTAGTGTATCCATGAGAGTGAGTCCTCACCGCTCTCATAGTGAAATAATTTTTTTCCCCCTGAAGAATCTTAATACATTTGCCATCCTTGTCTACCTTAAAGATACAAACATAAAACATAAGGAGGACTCTCTCATGATGAAAGTGGAGTTGCTCTCATCAGTAAACGAGGAGTTTCCCTGATATTAAAACAAATAACTCATGTATGTTGACCTCGTGTTATATCATCTTTCAAACGACCCTGACTTTCTCCCCTGCCATTTTAAATATGTTTAATAAAACTAGCAGCTATCCATTTATTTCTTCAATTTAAGAAAGGGAGCAGTCAGAAAATGTTAGTTTAGAAAATGTAAATCAAAAAAATAAAATAAAAGTGAAGTGCACTGGAAACAAAAAAAAATCCTAAAATCCAATTTTCTTAAAATTCAAAACGTAATCTTCATGATAATCCATTTCAAATTTAGGAGATGCTGCTACTATTAAGTACAAGTGACAACATCGCATCTCTAAAAGTATTTTAGATGGTCAAAACATATTCGTATGTGACGATATATTGGTTCGTTTTCCAGATACGTCTTACGTTCCCTACGCGGTAACACCCTGTATACGTATACAGAGTGGCCCATAAGATACGATTAATAATTTAAGACTGTTCAGATCCGATTCAAATATTACAGTGTTGGTATATATACTTTTTTTTTTCCCTGGTGAATTTTCCGTACTTCAAATTTGTCGATAGGTTATCGAGTAAAATATATTTACAATAAATCTGCATTGATGGCGACGTTTTTTAAGTAATTAATAGGAAACTTTGACAGCTTTAGACGTTTTATAAAATCATTATGTCAAAAAAATCAGTTTTTCATGACCAGATCTTACCCCGGCAAGTTTTATCGTGCATTAGCAATTAATATCATTACGTCTCGATCATGTTCATGTTAGATCTATTATAACATATATGCTAATTATATTAGCATCTAGTTTCTCGTCATAGCTAACCTGTAAAATCACTAAAAGCTAAAAAGCAGGCCATAATGCAAACACTCTAACAGGACAGGTGCAAGAAAGTTTATGATAGAAATATGTTGGTGCCAGTGCTTTAATAAAACGCAAAGTAACTTCCATACATTTTTACTTTAACTTACTTACGGATGCCGTAAATGTGGGTAATAATGAGTCAGAAGGAGTTGAACAAACGTAGAATGCCGAACTACGCCACGCCTCCCGCTGCCATAATGTATCCGTCTACAAATGAAGAAGGTTTCGCAAAATCAAACAACGCCCACCGCCCATTATTGAATAGAGAGAAATAATAATAGTCGAGCAGCTGGTATGGTACGGAAGCAGTGGTGTATTCAGAGCATCTTATTGCTATGCGTTGTCAAGTGTAGATAAGGCTTGTGGTGGGGAAATAATATCCATCTCTTTTCGAATTCAGCATTTTTCAACTCTTTCTGTCTCATTATAAATGGCAATATCAATAGAGTTATTTTGCATTTTTTACAAGCCTACAAGAGTAGAAGACAGAAGTACTAAAATTTAACAGAATATAAATAGGATTAAAGGAGAAAGTGTATTCACCTGCTGATCCTCCTCGTTAATTTCAGTCGCGGTTTTTCCGGAAGCGCTCGCAGGCCGTAGTCTAGAATTCCAAAGAGGAATAATACATTTATTAGATTATGAAAGACGCTTAATTGTGATTTGTTATAACGACTATCTTCATTATACTTAATAATATTGTTCACCCAAATATACTTACTGACAAAATGCGTCGTATCAGGCACAATTACTTCTAATTTAAAAAATTTTTTTATATATTATTGGTAGGGGATACCGGGTTTGGTTGTCTCACGGGTTGGAGTGAACGAATAAATTCGATGACCGCACTGTTCTCGACCAAGTTATAATTGTACTAGAATTTGCAGAAAATTGTAATAGTTTTCTAGGAGAATGTACTAGATGTATCTATAAATCTTAATAGATTTTCCGTTAAATGTAATAGAAATTTCAAGTTTTGTCCCTCTATCCTCTATGGTCGCAGTTGGTCCATAAATGTCGCCAGCTATTATTTTTTAGTTTGTCATATAATTTTGAATTATTTTGTCCTTTTTTAAATGTTTCATTATTTTTTTTCTTTTTCCATTGTTTTATTCATTTCCTCGCATTAAATAAAAATGTAATAGATTACATGGCATTTATAATAAGGTAATAGAATTTTTGAGAATGTAATAGATTTTTTACAATTGTAATAGAAGAACAACACTGGTTGACCGGCGTCGAAGGCTTGCGATAACAATACCTCACTGTGGACTTCACTTCAGTCCGCTTTGAAATGTCGTGACGGAGACACGTACCTTTGTCTTTTTCGCATCGTGAAAGTAATTTTTTGTGCATCTGTATTGAGTACCGTAAGTATACCTAAATTTTGAATATTAATATAATTTTTTGCGTATTCTTGATGTTTAATGTGTGCTTTATAATATGGTTATACAATCTTTTAAATACATATTGATTTGAACTGAGCTACGTTAACTATTATTTGTTCCAGGGCCAGCTATAAAAATGCCACGACAGCATAAAAGAAAATCTGCCAGAGGGCTTGTTCCACCAGCAGTGATGCTGCGTGGTGCCAGAGAAGTGAAAATCTATAACAAATCCATAAGGTCTGTCGCGAGGGATTTTGGAATTAATTATCGAACCTTAACGAGGTATTGTAAAAAACACCATCTACAAAAGTGGGCTACCAAAGGAATTGACAGAACTTTATCGATGAGAAGGAAGCAGAATTGGAAAAATACCTACTTCTGGCTTCAAGAATTTATTTTGGGTAATCCCCTGGCATTCGAGCTTGCTATTTCCAATAACATGAAAGTTCCAAAGTCTTGGGAATCGAACAAGCTAGCTGGCCCCGACTGGTTTACGTAATTTTTGCAGAGACACCCTTCTTTGTCCATTAGAACACCGGAGGCTACCAGTTTAGCTCGAGCCACCAGTTTTAACCCACATAATATCGGAATTTTTTTGATAACCTTGAATCCGTAATTAAACGATATAAATTCCAACCACACAACATATGGAACATGGACGCAACTGGGGTGACTACGATGCAAAAATCGAACAAAGTTCTTGCTCAAAAAGGATTCCAGCAAGTTGGTGCTATTACCTCGGCCGAGAGAGGTACACTAGTCACCCTAGCTGCTGCTGTTTCGGGAGGTGGCAATTCAGTTCCATCATTCTTCGTTTTTCCGAGGGTGCATTTCAAAGACCATTTCATCAGAGATGAACCAATTCGCTGCAAAGGATGTCAGAAGAGTAATTGTTGCTTTCCTGAAACATTTCCATAACCATGTGCAATCAACAAAGGAAAACCATGTCTGTTGCTAATTGATAATCACAGCTCGCATCTATCAATTGAAGGACTAAATTTTGCAAAAGATAATGGCATAATAATGTTATCGTTCCCGCCACACTGCACTTACCGCCTCCAACCTTTGGACAGGTCGGTGTATGGACCTTTGAAAAAATACATTAACAACGCAATGGATCAATGGATGGTAAATCATCCAGGCCAACAAATGACGATATACGAAGTACCAGGAATAATTGCACAGGCTTTTCCATTGGTAGTTACTCCATCCAATATTCTTGCAGGTTTTAGAACCTGTGGGATCTCTCCATTTAACTGGGACATATTTCAAGAGCACGATTTCTTGCCATCGTCTGTCACAGATAGGCCACTAATATCGAATTCTGATGACGACTAACGCACAGAGTCAAAACGATAACTCTGACATCGATGGTAATACTGTCAATAATAAACCTGCAACGACTCCATGTAAGAGGCCTGACTTTGAAGATACTATATCGGCTGAAAATAAGAGCCCTGTTCCTATAGTGCTCATTCTATGACATCACAAAGTTTGCCTGGCTGCTCAACGTCAGACCAATCGCTGCAGCATCAAGCGACCAAGAAACCTATCGTGATCACTAGTTCTGATCCAGGAGTTCTTTGAAAGTATCACCGCATTAAATCAGCAATTCTAACGGACACACCGGAGAAGACCTATTTAGAAGAGAAAAAACTGGAACAAGAAGCAAGAAAAAGGAAAGTAACGAAACGTGTATTGAGTGAGGATAAGGAAGAAAAGAAGGCTACTCGAAAGACAAGTGAAAAGGGAAAGAAAGGAAAAAGAATGAAAAAGAAAGTAGTTTCCGATGAGGACGAGGAAGAGGATGAAGTGTTTTGCTGGTATGCGTGTTTCCATACTCTGCTAGCAACTCCAAAGAAATTTAGATTCAATGCCAAGAATGCAAGTTATGGGCCCACGAAGCTTGCACACTTGGTCTGCCTTATTACATTTGCGAAAACTGTGATTCAGAATATTCCACAGACTTATTATTTAGACTGACTAGGTATATTTTCGTAACCATATTCTTAGGTTTCTAGTTTGTTTGGTTATTTTGTATTTTATTACGTCTATATGTTTTCGTTTTCGTTAACCTATTTTGTCTGATAAAAGTTTGTTTTGTTTTTTATTATGACTAAGTATAGTTTTGTTTATTTTTGTTAACGGATTGTTTAGTCTCTAGTTTGACAGAAGTTATCAGCGTTAAGCATATTTCGTTTTTTATTATGAATAAATTATTTTTTGGTATGTTTTTGGTTATACAATAGGTAATTAAGTACCTACAACCATCTTTCTTCAATAAAAATTCCTTCGATTTGAATAAATGTATTTATTTTCCTTTAGTTTATCATGTGACTACCTACCCCATACCATGTGACAACCATCCCTGACACGGGGTTACAAGTCTCACTTTTTTTTTATAAAAATTGTAATATTTTTTTGAATGACAAAAAATCTTGATGTCTTTTGGAACTAGAATGAATGCACTATCTATTGATGTATAAATCTTATTGCTAAACTAAAAAAAATGGAGACAAAAAATACAAAAGAAAAAATGTGACTTCCAACCCCGGTCTCCCCTACAGCTTCCTATATTGTCGAGCCCTAATCTCTTCTGCTGGCCTGATGATGATGAGATATTTAGAGTAGACATCGCATAGATATTTAAAGAATAATTCAGGATTTTTGAATCATAAAGGATCAAAATACTAAAAAAGCTGCTAAAAAACGAATATTAAAAACAATTAAATATCTTTATATTTTATTAAATAATTAATTAATTCGTAAAATTCTGATTTTGTCAGTATAAAACCACTCTGGAAACGTCTCAGTATACAAAAAACATCCTATATAACAGACCGGATGTAACTCTCTTAAAAAATGTTTTAATTGCGTGCCACGTGCATATTTAGAAAATAACCCATGGGGCCATATGCGATTATTATTAAATTTTTGTTTAAATGTGGTAAAAATTGCAGTTTTTTGGGTTCTTTATAATATATTTTTTTAGTTGAGACATTTTTCAACATCAGCCGATTTAAAAATAGTTTTTTTAGCATATTACGTCTAAGTAACCTGTAATTGGTACTACCCGGCAAGTTAAAGAATAGTGCTTGGTATAAAGGGTGATACAAAATAAATGCTCCAACGCTCTTAAACGTCTTTGGATTGACGATCCAAAAAGACAAGAAAATTTTCTAATAAACATTAGTTCAGAAACGCTCAGTTTTTCAGATAGGTATTAAAAATTAAAAAAAAGGTATTATACTTAGATAGGTACTGCTAACGCACGTATATCTGAAAAACATATTTCCCTCCCATTATATTTATTAGATTGCGATTATGTGAAATTGATTAGTAGACATGGCGTGGCTTTTGTACTGTCTTCTGATATCAGCAAATATATTATGGGATGTGAATTAGTCAATAACAGGATCCTAACCCTGAGACTCCACGCAAGTCCAATCATACTGAATATAATTCAAGTGTATGCACCAACCAGTAAATCTCCCGAAGATGAAATAGATGAATTTTACACACTACTTGGACGAGCAATAGAAAAAAATCCCAAATAGAGTAATGCTGATAGTCATGAGGGACTTTAATGCCAAAATAGGTACTACAAAAGACGACAATTACATTAGAAATATTGTTGGGAAGTGCGACATTGGGCCAAGGAATGACAGATGTGAACTAATGATCAACTTCTGCAATGACAACAATCTTAGAATAACCAACACAGTGTTCCAACAGCATATCAGACGTTTGTACACCTGGCAATCTCCGAATGGGAAATACAAAAACCAAATTGGTTATATCCTAATACACACATGAAGAACTGCAAAGACAATGCCAAGCGCAGATTGCAACAGCGACCATCGGTGGCTTATTGCAAGATTTCAGATAAAATTGCAGAAACCACACCAGCGCATGATATCAAAAAGGCTCGCAATCGAGAATGAAAAGACCTTCCAGGAAAAGTTGAATACAATAGTCGATGGCCCCCAACATATAAACGGAAATAGCCAAACAACTGAGACTATCTGGACGAAAACCAAAGATATCAAAACCACCGCTGTTAAAGAGACACCAATAAACCACCCGCCGGAAAAGCGCCAACATTGGATGTCAGATGAGACATTTAAAATAGTCAATGAAAGGCGTATACTCAGAAATCACGGCTTAAACTCGCAGGATTTAAAATCGAAATACACAGAACTCAGTAAACAAATACAAAGACTATGCAGAAGAGATAAAAATACATATTTACAAAACATATGTACCGAAGCGCAACATCATTCTGAACACAACAACACTAGAGGCTTATTCCAATCAGTAAAGCAAATAAACTGTCAATTCTCTCCAAAATCATGGGTCATAATGAAGGAAAACGAAGATATAGTCACAGACATGGATGGAGTTCTAGAAACCTGGAGAAAATATTGTCAGTGCCTGTTCCAAGCAACAGAACTGAACAAACAGAGGCAATGGATGAACCTTCCATCCTAAAAGCAGAAATAGAACTAGCCATTAAGAAACTTAAAGCAAACAAGGCACCAGGCTGCGACGGCATTCCAGCAGAAATAATACAAACCATGGGAGTGAGAGGTGTTGACATTTTTCACACCCTGTGCCAACAAATCTGGTCCACAAAAACATAGCCAGAGGAATGGGTGACATCTATAGTTATGCCCCTGCACCGTGTGTGACAATTACCACCCGATATCTCTAATTTCACACGCTAGTACAATAATGATCTCCATAATAAATGAAAGATTAAAAACGTATCTAGGATTGGCAAATCCCGCCAGAGCAGGCAGGATTTGTCCGTGGTCGTGGTACTAGAGAGCAAACACTAAATTTTCCCCAAATCATTGAAAAATGTCGCGAATTCAACAGACCACTATACTTATGCTTTGTTGACTATCGTAAGGCCTTCGATAGCATTAATTGGAATCGGCTCTGGATGGTTCTGAAAGAAATGGGAGTACCGGACCATCTATCATTTTTAATTCAGAATCTATACATAACCAGTAAAGTCGCCGTAAGAGTCGACAATCAATTATTTAATCTCTGTAAAATAGAAAAAGGAGTCCGTCAAGGATGTAACATCTATGGGGAACATATTATGAGAAGGGTGACTGAATGATGGAAGGGTGGAAGAAAGATATCTAACCTTCGATATGCGGACCATGCCGTCCTTCTAGCAAATACACAAGAGGAACTTCTGGAAATTATACATAAACTGGAAATGGAAAGTAATAATCTTGGCCTGGGTATCAAGTACTCAAAAACCAAAGTTATGATTATCGACAGGGCCCAGAATGATATGCCAGACATTCTACACCTGGATTAATGTCAAGTTGAGAGGCAATACATCTATCTGATGGGAGCACTGCTTTCAAATAAGGGTGGCTGTTCTCAGGAAATCATTCGTAGATGCGAAATCGCTAGACGGACAATGAAAAGTCTCCAAAAAACATGACACATTAAACAGAAAAAAACTATGATTAAAACATTGATATTCCCGGTACTTCTATACGGGGCAGAAACATGGTCGATGAAGGCTGTCGATCGCAGGAAAATTGATGTGTTTGAACTATGGTGCTGGAGAAGAATCCTACGAATTCCCCGGACAGCAGGAAGAACTGATGCGTCCATCATCCAAGAAGTTTATTTATTTATTTATTTATTCACGGTCTTGCCACTTTTTACAATTTTACAGCCAAGATAATACTGTCTAAAAATACATAACATCCACAAAGCATCAAATAAAATATTCTAGCATATACATATCTCTTAAAATAACAATAACAAATATTCAAAAAATCTTACAAGGCCATTGAATCTCATTCAGTTTCGCAACTTTCCCCCTGAACGCTGACAAACCAGGGCCGAACACACAGACCCGCGAACTCAACCAATTCGCCCCCCTAGCAACCCTTGACATGGGCTCACTCCTGCCATAGTTTGCGCAATGAAAAGGTACTTTAAATACTTCCGTATGTCTACCTCTTCTGTCCGGAACATGCAACGAAATCAAACGAAGAAATGCAGGGCAATCTACGCAAGAATGCACGACCCTGTGCAAAAAGCACATATCCATTAAGAACCTCCTCCTCTCCAGGGAATCAATGCCCAACAACTCTCTCAGATGATCATACTCATACTGATACCGCGCATACCCACAACGGTAAGCCACCGATCTTAAAAACTTACTTATATACGCTCAATATGAGACCCATAAGATGGATTCCAGGCCACAGAACAATATTCCAGAAGAGAACGGACAAGGCAACAATATAGAATCCTTAGAGTAAAGATAAAAAAGTCAGCAGAAGATCTTTGGATAAATCCCAAAATTTTTAAAGCTTTTGAAGTTATGATGTTAATATGATCATTAAATGAAAATTTACAAGCCAAGGTGACCCCCAGATCCTTAATTTCAGTACACTTCGTTAAAACAATATCATTTATCGAATAAGGAAATGCAATGGGGTTCCTCTGGCGAGAAAAAGTAATGCTGTTGCATTCTCTAACATTAAGACTCATACCATTTTCCCGGCACCATCTAGAAAAGTTTGCCAGATCCCTCTGGAGTTGGAGCGCATCAGACAAGGAGGCCACAGACCTAAAAAGCTTCACGTCATCAGCAAACATGAGCAGGCGAACCCCAGGAACACATCTGGGCAAATCATTTAAAAATAGAATGAAGAGAATCGGTCCACCAGAAGGGACACCTATTTCAGCAGAGTAGTGATTACCAAGCATGACAATCTGACTCCGATTCGTCAAGTAACTGTCGATCCACTTCAGTATCAACGGCCCAAAGCCCAGCTCCCGCAGTTTAGCAACCAGGAGACTATGAACGATTCGATCAAACGCCTTAAAAAAGTCCGTGTAAACCGAGTCGACCTGGACCATGGACTCCGCAATAAAGTGCTCATACAGGACCAAATTTGTGCCGGCAGATCTACCCAAAAGGAAACCATGCTGATCCCCGTTCATTATTCCTCTACAAACCCACTGACTAACTTATCAAGCAACTTTGGAATTTCTGACTGATTACACACTGCTCTACAATTTTCTACCTTGTCCGTCTTGCCTGATTTGAAAATTGGCTTCATGTAGCTTACCATCCAGAAATGCGGAAAAACTCCTGCACTCAGAGATATTAAAAATTATATGAAGAGGTACTGCAATAATTGTGAAAATGCATTTTTTAATAAAAAAAGGTTGGAATACCATCTGGTTCACATGTAAGTTTAGAAGGAATATCAGTCAAACCATTGACAATACCAGAGAGGGTAAGGAATATTTACTGATATCCACCCGGTTATCAAACCCATAATCAGGCACTGGCATACTGGTATCCACATAAACCGATCCAAAAAACTTAGCAAAAAGGTTGACCAGCTCGTCATTGTTTCGACTAACAACTAACAACCCCACTCAGGGTCACATGCTGGGGAATGCTATCCTATCCCTGCCGTTTATTCCTTATGTAAGATCAAAATGATCCAATCCTATCAACATATGCCCGATAACACAATCCTCTGAGATCCCTGCACTCTTCCCTCAATCTCCGAAATTCAAGGTAATCAGAATTCAGCCCTGTAGAGATGTATCTCCCATGAGCTATCTTCTTCTCAATGATCAGAGAGAGAAGCAAAGCAGAGAACCACCCTGGAAAAGACGAGGTCCGGTACCTCTTCAGAGGAACGAAACTGTCAATTACATAAAATATATAGTCATAAAAATAGCTTACAGCTACATCAACACATTTATCTTTTAATACATTCCAATCATAGTTGGCTATAAAAACATTAATTAATACATAATCCGCATTACGGAAATCATAATAGAATTCTTCATACCCATCAACCTTGGAGTTGCACTCCAACGGAAAAGAGACTGAAAGAGCAGAATGATGTATACTGTCAGGTAAAAGTGGATCAAGTGCTGGGAAACCTTAACATCACCCAGATTGCCAAATATTAGATCTAACAATACTCCTCTACTATTCAATACATGGTTAAATTGAAGCATAACATAAAAATTAAAAGTCTGGCACAGGTTTGAAGCTGGTGAGTCCACATCCACCACTTCACCACTGGAAATGCATACAAGCCCTGACCATCGCTATGCCACTGTATGTTAACTCTGAGAGTTAGAGAACCCCAAGGGCTATCTAAAATAGTGCAAACTTGAATCCTCAGATACTTTATACACATTCAGAGAAGAGATGAGGACAACCTGGAGTGACTAATAGTCCAGGGTCGGGTAGAAGGTACTAGGTCCAGAGATCCAGAGGTAGGTCTCCAACACTCTGGACTGAGCAAATAAGGGCATCCACTGACTTGACAATAAACCAAGCAGCACTCGGCGCCTTCAATCGAGGAAAATGGCGCGAAAGTGTAAAACGAGTAACCAACTGATCACAAGCGTGACCACGACTCCTCTGCCAAGAGGAAAGCGATGAAGAAAAGAGGAAGATGTGAAATTAGTCAAAAACACGATATCAGCTCTCTCTCCCCCAAACTGAAATCACGGAATGAATCCCAACGGGAGTTTATATAGATAACTTACAAGTTAAATAGGCACTGCTAACGCATGTGCATCTGAACGCCAAAGTGAATTTTTAATTATGGTTTTATGTGGAATTCTTCTTTGATGAAATTTTCGATGATAAATTCTTGCTGCTTTGTGTGCATTATGCTTCGCTTTACCATAAACTATAAGAGTATGTCGGTCAGTTCACCTGAAGAATAATTTGTGAAAAGACATTTTTATACAACTTTTAACGTTAAAAGCATCTTTACTTACAAGCAATAATATCAATTTTATTTATTTGTCAATAGATCGTTGTTATAAGACGTTAAAATACGAAAATAACTCAAGAGACAAAAAAGTTGTATTTTTATTGGCCTAATCATAAACAAGTATAAAACTTGCAAAAAAAACAAAGTGGTCTACATTTTTTTGTCAATGATATTCATTAAGTTGCCTCCCAGGACGCCACTGGACTTGACAATTTTAATCTAGTTGAAGCAAAATTTGCCCCTTATCACTATAAATAACGTTGCCAAATTTCAATAAAATCGGATGTATCTTTAACCGAAGAAAATCTTTTGTTTTTAAATCTTTAACACCCTACATCTTGAAAACTAAGCATTTCCAGGTTTTTGGCGATCCGATTTTCCGTTTTTGAATTATTACGTCAAATGTGCCATTTTTTCAAAATTTTGTTTTGATACGCGAAAACTGCCAAAATAATTAGTTAATTTTGATGACATTTTCTGGAAACCTTTCTTTTTACGGTTTTCTTGTATATTTTTGAAAAAGGGATCAACGACTTCTAGCGTCGGAAAAATTTCGATAATCGAAAAACCAAGAGGGAGTTCAGAGGTGGAAAACTCTCTTAATACTTCTATGTTTTGAAAATGCCAGCGAATTCGAGTGATCCCTAGACGTAACTCAATCTTTGTAGGATATTATTGGCTGTCCCCCCTTAGCTCAAGATTTCTTAGACGCACTAAATTTCATTAACTAACTAAATATTAACTAAAAAAATTTAGTCTAGATATGGCGTTATCACTGATGCACTACACTGTGAGGTAATAGAAATAATAGTTTGGGTAAGTTAAAACTAACACCAACCTTATTATAGTAAGGATCAGGTGATATGTTAGGGATTTCGAAACTTTTTGTATAGTAAGTATATTTCGGCTAGCATACTTTAGTTTGCATCAGGTTTTCTCACCTGGGAAACTGCTTATCGGTAAATCCCATCCCGAGTCCCGAATCTTCGCTGGGCGACCGATAATCCTCTTCGTTGTAAACGCCAGATGGAATCTCTCCGGGACCGTAGTCCTAAAAGCGTAAGGTTTTCTATTTTATCCGTTCTTGGATGGGAAAAGGTAAAAAAAATTGCAGACCAATATTTAACATAGGAGAATACGCCATTTTTGTGACGTGAGATAATTCCAAATGAGGCATATTTTTTAAATCTTCAAAACTCTAGATGAGAATGATATTCTTAATTCAAACTGTTGTGTACGGAAAACGTATACTAGCCCAAACTTATACTAATGTACATGTACATTATATCCTAGTTCTACATCCCGTAAATATTTTATTACTAGCAAATATGTTGACGATATAAGAGAACAAAAGAAATATGCAGGATGTGTTCAAAGGTAGATACTTTATTGCAGGTGAATAAATACATGTCCTAAACGATTTAGTATAGTTTTTTCGCTAAAATATGAAAATCCCTAAAGCGAATTAACTAAAGCTCTATATAGTAGGCGCTTTTGACTAGGTTTATTTTTTATTTCTCGCTAAATTCTATTTTGTAAAACTCTTGCAGTTGATTGTGATATGGAATAAAACCCTTCAATATCTGCCTCTAGGAAACCAACTTTAAAGACTTAAAATTCTCCCCCAATAAACATTACAAAAATAGGCAATACACGGATAAAGCATCTGGAGATGTTGCTATCTATTCAAATTCAAATTCAAATTCAAATTCTTTATTCACAATAAGGCATATATACAAGTACTTTTGCACGTCCAATAAGAAAATTTTAAATTTAGAAATAGCTATGTTAGTATAACAATAGAGTTAAGAGCAGTGATGATACAATACAATACAACAGGAAATAAAATAAAATAAAAAAAAAGAAAAAAATGCCATAAATAAAATGTAGATAGACACACTAATAAATAAAATGTTGCAAGCAATATTTAAATCAGGGCAAAAAGGAGAAAGCCAGAGTAGCTATAAATTTGGGGAAGCTTTCTCAAGATGTACTGCATATTCATGGCACTCAATAAAAATTCTTGTTCATCATAAAAAAGCATTTCCCTTCAAGAACATTCTCACTTCACTCTCAAATCGTTGTTGATCAAGCGATTTAACTGCATCGGGCAAGGCATTGAAGAATTTAATTCCATAGTGGTTAGACCCATTCCTGGCTTGTGCAGTCCTGCTGTGATTAATTCTTAGGAGATTTCTGCCCCTGGTGTTATAGGAATGAAAATCAAGATTTTGGGTGTATATCTCCCGGTGTCTCCTTACATGAACCAGGCAGATATAGATGTATAAGGAAGGAAGTGTCATTATACCTAACGATGTGAAAGCCTGCCTACAGCACTGGCTGTATCTCAGTCGTGCAACAACCCTTATGCATCTCCTCTGAACTGCGAAGACCCTTTTGGCATGTGTGGAGTGGTCCCCCAGCAAAGAAGAGCATATGTCAGATGGCTGGAGACATATGCATAGTATGCATTTAGCAGGACTTTCCCCGATACACACCGCTGCAGATTCCTAAGGATATATGTCCCCTTGTTGACATTTTTATGACACTGTCACAGTGTTCTGCCCATGTCAAGTTAGGATCCAAAGTAACACCAAGAAATCTCACAGACAGGGGCTCGGAGTCAGAATCAAAAGGCCTGAGGCAGAATGTAACTGTTTGTCTCTTTGTTTCATTTATACAGAGTCTATTGGCCAGGAACCATTCATGTACACGGGCCTGTAGATCCACCATCCAGTCATTCAGTGCTTCCAGGCCATCATCGGAGCCAACAGCAGTAGTGTCATCAGCAAACAGAATGAGTTCCGCAATAGAGACTGCCACGCAATGGTCGATGTCATTTATAAACAGTAGAAAAAGAACTGGCCCAAGGACCGAACCCTGAGGAACACCATGGGTGACTATAGTCATAGAAGATATATCCCCAATGAATGACACATACTGCTACCTCTGAGCAAGGTAAGACTCTATGAGTCTTATGCTGCTATCGGCAAAACCATATGATTTAAGTTTAAGAAGTAGAAGGTTATGTAACACGCAGTCAAATGCCTTAGTGAGGTCAAAGAATAAGGCCCGAGCATACTTTTTTCCTTCAAAGCATTCCTGAATGAAAGATAACAAATGAGTGATTGCTGCGGTGGTTGATTTGTTGGATCGAAAACCAAATTGTCTGGGATTAAAAAGATTATTTGTTTCTAGGTAAGAGCAGATTTGTTTCTTAATACACTCTCATGCCATCTCCACCTTTTAACATAAGAAAATCACTATATGCATCATATCCCACCATCAGACAATATAAATATATATTACGAGTTTATTATAGATCAGTTACTTAACCCACTCATTTTATTAGGTGACAGTCCCATATGGGGCTCATCACACACTTCTACCAGGGGATTGATCATTGAGGAGACAATAAACAACTACTCTCTAACTATACTGAATCATACGCGTCCAACATGCATAAGCTCATCTTCAGTTACCTCATCTTATAATCTCCCACATCTATCAGTGGGATAGATGCTCTCCAAAGTTAAGGATAGCTTGAATTTCAGGTAAAGTTTAAATGAGGATTTCTCACATAAAAATGAAATAAATTTGAAATGTATACTAGCGACTTAAAGGCGATACTTTCAGCTTTAGTTGTCATGTCAGGTTAGGCCAATGATGACATTACGGATTAGATACAGGGTGACAAGTGAAGGAGAGCCGAAGGGACGAATTTATGATGTTCTGTAACTTTTTTAGAAATAACTACAGATTTTTTATGATGGTAGTTTTAGAATGCCTGTGTCAATATCTCGGAACGGTTTTTTAATTTTTTTCAAATTAATATTTTTCACAAACTTATGTAGATTTTTTGGAAATTTGTATTTTCTAATTTCAATACTCTAATTGGCAATATTATTGACCCAAATTGGGCAGAAATGCATGACTGCACTTCATTGAAGGTGTGGTGTAATTTAATTTAATTTAAGTATACAGGGTATAAAGTAATTGGCAATTTTTTCTTAGGGTACATCCTGTATATTTTTGGATCTTTAAATTCTCCTTAAAATTCTAGACATATCTCATTTAGCATAACCTATACCTAAATTCAATTGTTTTCGAAATATCGACGTTTGAAAAGTGACATTTTAGTCACTCTAAACCCCTCTAGAATCTAAACGGTTTGACTTAGAGTGAAATGCCTTTCACATTCCTGTCTTAGTTTTTAATAAGCTATAGTCTGACATTAACTTCCCAGTAAACGGGAAGTACGAATTTTTCCGGATAATTTGTGAATATGACCCAACCCAAACTAACATTTTTCGGCTATGATGCAAAAAATTAAAATCAATAATTATGAAAAACAAATTTTATTTCAATGAACACACGAGCTGAGACGCTAGTATATGTGTAGCCCTCACGGACCTCTATCACTGCCCTGCACCGCCTTGGCAGGCTTTCAATCAAGTTATTGAAAATACGCTGATCTAAACCATTCCAAAGCTGTGGCAACAGCTCTCTGAGCTGCTGCATGGTTTCGGGGGATGGTTCGTGGTTATCCAATGCTCTTTGTAGTTGATCCCATGCGTGCTCGATTACGTTGAGGTCAGGCGAGCGTGGTGGCAGTTGAAGGTGCTGAATATCATGGATGGCCAGCGCTGCCAATACTCGAGCGGCTCGATGGGGACGAGCATTCAAGAAATTGGAAACCGTTACCAATTGCATGCTGAAAAACTGGCAGAACACTGTTAATTACCTCATCCAGGTATATCTGAGAATTCATGTTCCCAGGTAAAACCATCAGCTGTGTCCTGTTATATTGTAGCTTATTCCAGCCCAAACGGTTATTGTACCTCCACGGAAAGGATGTACTTCCTGCACTGATCGACAGTTTCTTGGCGTTAAGGGAAAAGCCCATACTCGCACCCGACGACTATCTGAAAATCTTCCATAGCGAGACTCGTCAGTGAAAAGTACAGATTTCCACGCTTCTTTCTACCCAATGAACTTGCTCCCTTGCCCAATCCAGTCGACGTCGTCTATCGGCTAGATCAATGAAATTCTACTCAACAAACCAACCTCATTGAGGCGCCTTCTCACCGTTTATAATGAAACCTGTAACTTTGTGGCATTTTGGAGTTGCTGTCTAAGTATCCTACAAAGGCTTCCCTTCGTGTAGATTATATGCCTACCTTCTGCCCTGGCAGTAACTCTAGGCCGTCCAGTCCTAGGCCTTTCCAATACACTTCCGTTTGATTTCAGCATGCCTATTGACTAATCAAGATATGATACATTTAGTGATGCCTACGATATTCTCGTTTGCGAGAATATCGTCTCGTCTCGTCTCGCTTTCCCATCCAACATACATAAGCTCGAGACTCGAGACGATACTTTAAATTTTCCTTGCGAGACAAGACGAGACTCTCAAAAAGTCTCGTCTCAAATCTCGCACGAGAGTCTCGCAAAAGGCTCGAAGTATCGCAGAAAAAAAAAGTCAATTATAAAATTAATTATTCTAATTATCGCGAATGCTATTGAAACATATTTTTCAAATGAAGATCTTACTATGGCATAACTTGTCATTACATTAATGACTCGTGGTAATTACAATCTATAACTCTGGATTTTATACCTTCTCTAGGAAAACATAAATGGAAAGATATCGCAGGAACTTTCTACCAATGTCTCAAAGAAAAACAATTAACTAATAAAATTCAAGGCATAACAGTTGACAATGATTCGGCAAACTTTTATCGAAGAGCTTCTATACTAAAATGGTCAAAGGACCATGATTCTCAGTTTCCGGTCTTGGGTGCGATGGCGAGGGATTTACTCTTAAAAATAAGAATATTGTTCAATAAGTTGACCAAGTTACATGATTATATACTTTTCATGAATCCACCCAAACACCTCATCAGTTATGTAAGTTGGGAAAAAATCTATCCCATTTTTACTCTTTCTTACCATACGCCAATGATAAACAAAATTGTATATGATGCCAATTTATTCATTTTCCCATTTCCCAACATATAATAATTATTACCAACGAAGTCTGAGAAAAAATCGCATTTTTAATATCTGAAATATTAGGGTGGATTAAAGAAAAGTGACACACACTATATAATATAATTTCGTTTTTTTTCTCTGTATTTTGTTTTTGTTCGTTATATGAAATTTTAAACTGACTTTATTATTTATTATTTGTATTTCATGTATCTATGATCGATTTTTGTTTTTTTTTTCTTATTTTTGTTGTCTTGTTAGATTATTATGTTTCTGTTCATTAAAATAAAAATTTGAACTGATTTTATTCGTGTATTTCATTTAGATAGGAAACATGAACAATTGAACATTTTGCGATTCTTTTGCGAGATCTTTGCGAGCCTCTCGCGCGAGACATGAGGCGAGACGAGACTTTTATTCCAAGACGAAAAATGAGACGAGACTTTCCACTTTTCTTGGGTGACAAGACGAGATTTTTCAAAGTCTCGTCTCGTCTTGTCTCGTAGGCATCACTAGATACATTGCGAAACATTAAAATAAGCAGCAACTTCTGTTTGATTCCGCCCAGCAGTAATTATTCCAATTGCCATATTAGATTGAGCAGCACTTAACTTTCTTCTGGGCATAGTAACACTTCGAGAAATTAATTTGCAATTCCGTAGTGTTGACAAAACGTTTCCAATTGCTAGCTGACACAACCATTGACACCATCCGGAAAAATGTCACTTTTCAAACGTCGATATTTCGAAAACAATTCAGGATGTACCATAAGAAAAAATTGCCAATGACTCTATACCAACCATGTGAGTTACCCTGTATACTTAAATTAAATTAAATGTCAGAATATAGCTTATTAAAAACTAAGACTGGAATGTGAAAGGCATTTTACTCTAAGTCAAACCGTTTAGATTCTAGAGGGGTTAAGAGTGACTAAAATGTCACTTTTCAAACGTCGGTATTTCGATTTGAATTTAGGTATATGGTATGCTAAATGAGATATGTCTAGAATTTTAAGGAGAATTTAAAAATCCAAAATATACAGGAAGAACCATAAGAAAAAATTGCCAATGACTTTATACTAACCATGCGAGTTACCCTGTATACTTCAATTAAATTAAATTACACAAGAACTTCAATGAAGTGCAGTCATGCATTTCTGCCCAATTTGAGTCAATAATATGGCCAATTAGGGTATTGAAATTAGAAAATACAAATTTCCATAAAATCTACATAAGTTTGTAAAAAATAATAATTTGAAAATAATTCAAAAAGCGTTCCGAGATATTGACACAGGCATTCTAAAATTACCATCATAAAAAATCTGCAGTTATTTCTAAAAAAGTTACAGAACATCATAAATTCGTTTCTTCGGCTCTCCTTCACTTGTCACCCTGTATCTAATCCGTAATGTCATCATTGGTCTGACCTGACATGACAACTTAAAGCTGAAAGTACCGCCTTTAAATCACTAGTATACATTTCAAATTTATTTAATTTTTATGTGAGAAATCCTCATTTAAACTTTACCTGAAATTCAAGCTATCTTTAACATTTGAAGATCAGTTTATTTAGTCCGCTGCCTGATCTGATCTATAGGAAATTCTGGATACCCCTTCAGGCGATTCTCAGAAGGAAACGTACACCATCAACAATTATTATGAAAGACTCTTCGGTCGAAGAAGGGGGCTCATCACACACTTCTACCAGGGGATTGTATCATTGATACCAACAATAAACACTCCCTAAATATACTTAATCATACTTGTCGAACATACATAAGCTCATCTTCAGGTACTTCATCTCATAATCTCCCACATCTATCAGTTGAATACACTTGGTCCGCGGATCTGATCTATAAGAACATGTGGACAGCCCTTTAGACGATTCCCAGAAGGAAGCGTACACCATCAACAATTAGTATGAAAGACTCTTCGATCGAAGAAGGTATGAGAGAAGGTAAGACTCTTCACGTAAGAAAATAACACTTGTTGATCAGTTGAGGAGGGGGGCTTCACGCAGTAAAACAATACAAACTTCCTCCGTCGTGGAAGGACTCTTCAGACAATAGAAAAGACATCAACACATCCAAGCTTTTTTCTTATAACTCAAATCAAGAACATTTTAAAAGCAAGAAAAAATAAAATAAAATATCGAAGAAAAATCAAAAAAATCAATCTACCTACGAAGCGTTTTCCAAGATTAGAAAGGAATTAGCAACTATCCATGCGAAGTGACGGAATCATAAAACGGTGACACATAAAATAACTAAAGGCAACTCATTTGCGACGAAACAGCGAAAAATCCCAGCAGTGGAACTGAATCTAGGTACCTAATCAATAAAGCACAAAAAGGTAATAACAAGGCACGACCTGAGACTCAAAATTGGGTAGGGTAGGAGACATTGGAAACCTCCCCGGTACAGACACCAAAATGGAACTTAAGTAAACCTGACAGGCCACTATACAAGACTCTAATTAGATATTTGAGAGAACTCATAATTCATATCAATCCTGCTACATCAATATCCATATCTAAATGTCAACCATTAACAAATAAACCTACTGTTCCTTGGTGGAATCCATCTATTCAAGAGACAAACCACTTATTGCTTGTCTCAAACTTATCCTCAGTAAAGAACTATGGACTAATGTCAGAGGAATGAAACCTTTGCCATCTCTCTTAGCCTCTGCCTTATTTATGCTAATGAATGGGTAACAGACGGAGAAGATTTGAACAAAATATTTGCTACTCATATCAACACTACTCATATAATCCAGCCTTTTACAAACACAAAATCGATTAAGAAAAAGTAACAATCAATTTTGATTCATCCATCCTGCAGCCATATAACTCCATTTTCACGTTAAACTAATTATGCTATTTCTTTTAAAAGCAAAAAATTTATCACCAGGATCAGATGAAATTCTGATAGCATTAGTTATTAACCTTCCAACTCATGTCCGTTTCTCCTTTCTTAATGTCTACAATTACCTCTGGCTACATGACCTTCTATCTCTCTGACAAATCACTTATGCAAAATAATGATCAACTTTCGCTAATCTTGGTTCCTTGAATCACTAGGCCTTTTAATGAACTTTCAGTTTGGCTTCAAACCCAAAAAAATCAACAATAGAGTCTTTAACGTTTCTCAGATTCAGAGACGGCGCGCGGCGGTGGCGCCGCGAATCTAGTACTTGACAATTCTGCGATAAATGTCAAATATTTGTGTTGTAATTTAGAAATTAAATGACATAACTGTAACTCGTTAGACATAAGCTTATATATACTTTTTGCATTAAAACGTGTGAATGAATCGCCTCTAGTCCTATCTTTGAAACACCATGCATATTTGGTTAAATAGAATATCGGTATAACAAATACAATATAAAAGTATACAAACCTTGTAAACAATGTTCTTCAAGCCAATAATTATTACAAATCAAGCAAATGTTCTAAAATACTAATAAATCCATGTATTGATTGATATCGTTAAAAAATGGCAAACATATTCTATTTTACATTAAAGGTGAATACTTTGCCATTTTTTAGTACAAACCCTTAGCATAGATACCAAAAGTGTTTAACAGCATCAAGCACCACATATATCTATCAGAAAATCTGCCATAAAAGAAATCCAATAGAGCTAATCAAACTTACCTCGTGGAAACCCGAAAACGGCGTGTGATTCGAATCGGGAACAGGAACCCCTCCTTTCCTCTGAAAAAAAAATGGAATATGTTTTTTAATTCGTTAATTTTTTTTAAATAAATCATGGGCAAAGGACAAATTTAGAAATCAAATTTCCATAGATATTTGCTATCATCCTATAACACCTGAAAGTGCGTATTTTTGTTATATTATATATATTTACTCATTTCATGAATGCTAAAAAGTGAAGTGCCTAATAAACAAGTATTCCTTTTGAGAATATTGGATTAAACTGAAGAGCGTCCTCTGATATTGACGGTAGAATACAGCGGCAAGGGTCATTTGCGTTTTGTAATGCT